>JAYESA010000018.1:7923328-8025828 GCA_036927795.1 Iris macrosiphon
GGTACCGAGCATCAGACTGTGGCTGACATGTCCTCCCTCTCCTATTTGCATAGGACCTACCCTTGACCAATGAAAGGCCGATGTGTGGCCTTGATTTGGTCTGCTCGGTCCCCCGCATAGTCTGTGTAGTGCTGTTCCTGTTTTATGGCCCTGGTTTTTCAAACCCCTGCATAGCCTCCGTGCTGACATGGCAGCTAGTACTGGAGGGGAGCTGGATGACGTCAATCGGGGGCCAATCGGGAAAGTAAATTTGTCGACCTATTTATTATGTTCCTTTTTTCAATCCTTTTTTAATCTTTTGTTTTTATTATTTTGTTTTTTTTTCCCGGTAGAATCCACTGAACAAATAGGTGAAGAAAATAAAAAAGAACAGAATAAATAAGATAACAGATTTGCTTACGCCAATCCGGATCTAGAGAGGCCATAAGACATTTTAGAATTTATTAATAGACGTCCTTGAAGTTGAAGGTATCAATAATGCACTCACAGTCAACACCCACAACGAGAAACACAACACATGCTGCTTGCTCCACCACCAAAAATTCCATGTAATTATAATAGTGTAACACTCACTCGTGCAACACGTACACTATTTTTTATATTATTAAAAAATATTTTAAATATTTGAAAAAAAAAAAAAAAATATATATATATATATATATATATATATATATATATATATTATAAAATACTAAGAACGTTTTTGTGTCACATACTGTCCAATTGGCATTTTGTTTCTAATGACACACATAATTATTTTTTCGCAAACAAAATCAGTTATTATGTTCTTCAGAACGATGTTTTAGATCTCGTATTAGAATTTTTTTTTTTTTTTAATTTTGTGCTCTGGACAAAATATCATCAAAGTTCGAAGTTGTATATGCAATTTTTTTTTTTTTTTTACCAATTTGTGGAACAGTAAAATACTTTGATACAGATATTATATACATAAATTCTGAGGTGGAACCCACTTGTCATAAAGTGGCTGTTCAAAACTGTATATGAGTTTTTCTTGTTTATCTATCCATGTGCATAATGTGTAGGTCCGACTCCGACCTAATTAACAAATCAGGAAAACAGGGGACCTCACAATTTCCTTTGTATAGAGAGAGAGAGAGAATTTAATTTTTTTTTGTAAAGAAAGAGGAAGAGGGAGAAGGGGATGGAGTCGTGAGGAACGTTGGCGATTGGATACACATATATTTAAACGAGCCAAGTGCGAGTGAAAGCTACTCCCATCAATCAATTAATCATTCTCCAATTAATAGTCCTATCGATGGGTCTAGTCTCCGGCATTGTCGATGGGTTCCTCCTGGTGTACTGCGCAGTGAACATCGGGGCCATCCCCCTGATCGACTCGCAGATCATCTTCCCCGGCGCGCTCTTCCCCTCGGCCCTCGTCGACCTCAAGCGCTGGTACGTCCACACCTTCGACGACTACCTCATCGCCGAGGGCCCCAACTTCTACCTCGGCCTCGTCGGGGTCGGCGGGATCTGCCTCATACTCCCCCTCTCCCTCGCCACCGTCTGGGGCATCCTCGCCCGCCGCCCCTGGGTCGGCTCCGTCATCCTCATGCTCGGGAGCGCTTCCATGGCCATGTCGGTACGTCACTTCTAACTGACTCAACAAATAGATTTAATAAATAAATAACAGATCCCATCAATTTCTATACTTTTCTCTTCTGGTTCCTTTCTTTTCCACTTTCATCCTTTTATCTATACTATTCAAATATTTCAGTTATACTTTCTACTTTGTTTTTGTATTTGTAATCTTGTTTTGTCAACCATTATTAATAAAAAACTAGAGATAATTCTTCAGGATACTTTGTACTTTCATACTATAAAATATATTATTTTCTATATTATTTGAATTTGTTTGGGTCTCTAATTTAGCTGCTGCTTTTTTTTTTCTTTTTTTTTTGGGAAGAAAAATAATCACACTTTCCATCTTGGTTTTTAGTAAATTTAATTCATGTTAAGCTTCGTCGTCAACATGGTCTCGAACTGATCCACTATAAAACTCAAGAAAATCATTCAGTTGTTTATATACGATGATCAACAGGCTGGCAGTCGTCAATTCTTTATATATTATTTAGAGCATTACAATTGTGTAGCGTCGTATCTATTGGCGGAACCACCTAGAGGCTGGGTAGACTAGTGCCCACCTGATTTTTTTTTTCTTTTTTTTTTTCCATCTTTTATATACTTTTTTATTTTTTATTTTTTACATGACCAAGTTTGTCCTAGTCTATTTAGTCCATCCGAGTTTGAATTTCTGATTGATGATTTCAGGCTACATGCATGGGAGAGCTGCTGGGTTCGGGCAGAGCATCGGGGATAATGCTGCAACAGTACATCTCCACCGCTGCCGTGGCGGTCCTGGCCACTCTCCGGGGGTTCTTCCTCGTCAACGGCGGTCCGCCGGCTGCGTCCAAGACCACCACCTCTGCCTCCAACTCCAAGAAGAGGTCCTAATGGTTCAAGCATGAAGAAGAAGAAGCAGCAGAGTACTTGGCTTGGCTTCGGTGGTCCTTAGGAATTTGAATTTGGGAGCATTGGTCCCCTTATAATTTTCTTTATTTTCCTTCTTCCAGCAGATGGGTTCAACGTTTAGTTTGCAATGTCATTGTAGTTTAGTGCTCAAATTTTGCGTTGGTGTGTGGTCATAAAATTTGAAACTAAATCTCTGAAGTCTTCATTGTTGTTAGAGCATCAACAGTAAAGCTCATCCTAATTTTCAGATTTTAGATTCAGAATGTAGCAGCTTATTTTGTAGAATAAAAAGATTTAATTGAAACACCAGGATGATCTGGTCTCAGCCACATGAGCTGTAGCATTGGCCTAAGAATTGTACATTCAGTATTTAGGAGCTCAATTTGTAGAATAATAAAGATCAAATGGCCACAATTTTTCTTTTTTTTTCTTTTTTAACACACAACACAATCCATTTTGGTTTTGACAACAAGCGGAAAATGAGTAAAAAAAAAAAGAAAAGATTTCAAATGTGTTTCAACCTTTTTTCTATTTTTCTCATAAGGTCTAAACCCATTATATATTTTTTATTATGAATTTGGGTCCAAAGATGCATTTTTTTAGTCCCGTATATTAGAGATGCTCCTAGTGGTTGTGGTTTTTATTGACGTGACTAGTTACGGAGTTGTAGCGGGACATATAGTTGTATTTCTCAAGTAAAAAAAAAAAAAAAAAAAAGGGTACTTGCGCAATTGCACATGGCCATGAGAAGTCATTACCGTTCAATTTGGTAGAAATGATAAAAAAAGTGAGAGGAATTACACACTTCTGCAACCGCGACTGCTATGATACTGCTCCACCAACAAACATAATCACATAGTCCAAAGTCGATTGTCTCGTGTCTACATTTCCAGCCATATCAGCATTGGTATACCCAATCAGCTTTGGTTCGTCACCACCAAAAGAAAGTCTCCAATCGGCAGTGTCCTGAAGATATCGTAGAATCTATTTGACCCCACTCCAATGTACCCTTCTAGATTGGTATTCTGACTGCTGGTGCTGGAGGTGATGACTGAATACTGACACCTCTCATGGATGAGTGTGACCTCTTCTTGCCTCCGGTCATTGCTACTAATCTCTGGCTGGCAAGTTCTTGGGACCTAGTTGCCCTGAATACTGCATCGTAGGTGGTATAATTATGACCCACAGTAAACTACTGAAGCTCTACATGTAACCCTTGCTCAAATCTCTTGGCTCCGTCTTCCTCGGAAGCTACCATATGCGGAGCAAATCGGCTAAGTCGGCAAAACTCGGTCGCATACTGGTCGACCGATCTTGTGTTCTGGCGGATGTTGATGAACTATTGCTGGAGCTAGAACTTGACGGTTGTGTGAAAATACTTCTCCTAGAAGCGCTCCTTGAACGTCTGTCAATCAATGGGCTTCAGAAGCACCATTTCTTGTGTTGCCCACCAATCTCGGACAAGATCTGACAGTTGCAACTTTACAACTGCTACATTCTCATCATCTGGGGTTTTGGTTGCATCCAGGATGGCCTCAAAGTCCTGGAGCCAAGAATCTGCTGAAACTGTATCTTCCGTTCCGAGGAACTTGGTTGGGCGCATGCACATTGGTCGCCGAGTTATGAGTATAACACCAATTGTTATCGAGTGCTACTCTAACTTCCTGGCAAAGAGTAGTGTTGGTCCGTTCTTGTCCTCGCTGAAACTTCTGGCAGAGTTGGACCACTTGTTGCTGAAGCTGGAGTTATCGGTGCAACGGAACCCTCGGAAGGAGGAGCAGGTGGGGTGTCCCTGAAGGATAATGACACAAGGATATCAACAAGGGACGAGACCGGAACAATCATGTCAAGCAAGTTTGAAGTTCAAGGAAAGAAATATGTGCATGTTGCAAGTGGAGTTCAATCGAAGATAATAGTGGATTGAGATTCTAACAAGATGAGTCCCCCCCCCCCCAACAAATCTGAAAAACAGACCTGCATGGGCCACCAAGAAAACCTTGTCACGCTCCGCTCCCAGAATACAGGATAAATACGAGAACTGACATGGCTAACCGCATCTTGCAGAATACCGATGTAAGCCACAATGTGTTAAGATTGTCTAGAAGACAGATGGGTGGACTCTAGCATGCTATGACGTCAGTCCTAAGGCCGAAAAATCCTAGTATCTCAATACAGCAACACAAATACAAGAGTATATCATATATGAAAGTAAAAAGGCGTCCCAAATTACATACCATATGTGATCGTGAAGCTAGTGAATACAACATATTGCAATAGCAGAGTATAATTATACATGATCAAATATACCAGCCATGGTCTAATATATACATCATGCTGACTGTAGTCTCAAAAATATAAGGAGCTTACTTTGCCCATTACTAAACACCATAAAATGAAGTAATCAAGACGAGGGATGGAAGAAGGAAACCCACTCGCGAGCTTCGGCCGTAGTCCTACGAGTGCGAGCCATCTTGCTGGAAGTGCGGTTGATCCTGGTTCTTTTCGGCATAACTTGGCCATGCAAAGCCAGTGGGGTCAGAACCCCAAGCAACAAGTACCACAAAGGAGCTCAAGGTGATAGACCAACATATCACAACATAAGCAGAAAGAGACAAATAAGAAATAAATATTGATCGAGACTTGTACGGTACCAATGTACTTGTCTCAAGAATAATACTGGAAGAAATGATAACAACTACAAAAATAAAAGTAAGGTGACGAGAGGCAATAAAGCATATGAACTACTCTGGATCGGAACCACAACCCTTAAACCAAATAAGGACCGGGGTTGCAGACCTTCACCCGAGGAGAACTTAGCACCATAACCACGCGTCGGGAGAAAATAAAACTAGAAAAGCGAACTATAGTGAAAGTAACATCATTCTTCGTATGACCAAACAACTTTACGGCTTGCTACAATTAACTAGCTAGTGTTGTCACAGACATTAATTACTAAATGCATGTTCTAAGAATATTGTTACCACCGACATTGCAGTCAACCCGGATGGCCAAGGGTACGCTTGTCTAGTAAACTTAAATGCACATTCAACCATACAATAAAATAACTTGTTACTTATCATGAACAAAAATTGAACTTATAAGCATAGATTTAAATTTGTGATCATAAACTTGCTTTATAAACTTGTCTTGTAACATAAACTTGTATATAAACTTGTCTTGTAGGTGCTGCAGCACGCGTAAACTTGGTCAGTCATGGAGCCCTTGCCTAGCAGAGTTGGTTCATGCTGCATGGGGCCCTTAGAGATCGGGGTAGCCGGTAGCGCAATATTCTTCCCTCCCAATGATGTAGGTAAATCTTATCTTGTTTAATCATTACTAAATTATTTCAAGTTCTCGAGTCGTGGACACTTGAGAACTCCATAGAATGACGAGTCACGAATACGAGCTTTTTACGAGTTATCGTATTCGCGACACACGATACATTGGACAATACTCACACTCGATTGTCCGATGTCAAATGCAATAGATTTTCATAAACAAATATTTTCACGGTGTCGTGAGGATTGTGAACTTGTACATAAACTTGTCTCGTGAACTTGCATTTAAAACTTGTCTAGTAATATAAAATCGTATCGACATAAGGAAGCACATAACAATAATCACTAAAAGAAAATATTAAATGAACATAATTAAAGGGAACACAAAATGCACACAAGAATTTCTGGCCGCATGGACTCACTGGCCGCATGCACCCACTGGTCGCATGGACTCAATGGCTGTATGCACGCACTTGCTGCATGGACCCACTGGCCGTATGGACTCATTGGCCGCATGCACCCACTGGCCTCATGGACTCACTTGCCGCATGCACTTACTTGCCGCATGCACTCACTGGCCGCATGCACGCACTTGTCGCATGCACTCCCTGGCCGCATGCACCCACTGGCCGCATGGACTCACTAACCGCATGCACTCACTTGCCGCAAGCTCAGGGTGCCGCATAGATGCCCCTCTTGGACTTAGCAAATATTTGCATTCGTTCAGCGAGTGAAAACACAAGCAGTTCAAGGATTAGCTCCATAATACTTTGTGTAATGAACAATCATGCGTCCAACAAGGTAGACGCATGATGTTAGTATGCGACAAGAAGTTCAGACCGCATAACCCTCTCGGGACGCATAGCGCTCTCTACCGCATAGCTCGCTGGCCGCATGAAGACTTCGTCTTCTCCAACAACAGGTTCAGCCTTGGCCGAAAGCTCCAAAAACCAAAAAATTTATTTTTTCATAAATTTTTTATTTTAACTCCATATCAAGTGAAACAAAAGCCAAGTTGCACAAAATAAAATGCTCTATCATAAGGAATGACTAGTTTTCGAAAACACTAAGTTTTAATAGATCAAAACTAAGAAAAACTCATAGAACCCATAAAAATCATAAACTTAAACTCATATCTACAAAAATCTATCCACCAAAACCAAAAACTCCAAGAACTAAAAATAATGAGGAACAGAAGGGGAACATTTTTAATCAAATACATTTTTAAAATAACATATATACAAAAAAAATTAAATTTATGACTTCAACATTGAGCAAGATGTACTTGACCATTGAGCATGATGTACTTGCCTCGAGTGACTCCTAGCCTCTACCTCTCACGGTCCAAGTCACAGAAACTTTTTTCTAGGGTTAGGATTTGTCTAGAGGGAGCTTGAGGGAGAGGAGGAAGAATGAAATGAGAAATGAGTGAGAAGAGAGAAAATACTCATATATATACTAAGAGGAGAGGAAGATGGTTTAGTCATGGGTTCGATCAAATGAACCGAACCAAGTGTCCATTCTACATGCAGATTCTAAACCGGGGCTATGGCAATACCAATATGTATTCTACTGGCCCTCGGGTAGTCTCTCTCAACAACAATAAATAACAATAAATAAAATGATCGGAACCAATAACCAGAAAAATACAACATGAATACATTATTAGAAAAAATTAAATTCTAAAAATTCAAGAAATACCAAATCTGGAATTGGGTGTGACATGCAGACACAGAGATTTTTACGTGAAAAATTCAGAAAAAAAAAATTACGGGACGATTGGAGTCCAACCCTGAAGAACCTCCACTAATGGAATAAAGAGATTACACCCTCTACAAGCTCCTCATCGATCCAACACGGATCACGGCAACTTTTTGTAACAGAAAATAGATTACAACCACGAAAAAAAAGACAATGAGAAATATCTCAAATTGATCTCCTTCTCCGAAACAGCCTTCAATCATTCTTTCTCCTCTCCAAAGTTGCAATGACAATTTTGCCACCTTTTTTTCTCTCTTATATTTTTTTTCTCATGTTATTGTATATTGCATGATTCTTTATGTAAATCCTTGCATGAATTAAGATTTTCATATGAAAATATATATATGGAATCCAAAAATATTTATGAAAATTATATATTTAATGGAAATCAAATCATAAATTAGTTTACCATAAATTAAAAATCCAATATATAAAAAGTTAATATATGAAAGATCCAATCATAAATATATAATTAAAGTCAAAGTTAAAATTTTAATATAATATTTGTTTACCATAAATGTTCTAATACACGTACTTTTTGAACTTTTCCGACACACGAATGACGTTCGTCGTATTCCGAAATACTTTTTACATAGATTAGAAATCTCATCCACTCCAACATAAGCCACCTACACCCTAATGATACAATTTCACCAACCAATAGAACTTGTGTATGGGATGAGTTGGTGGATTCGGACTGGACCAAGCTTCGTGTATGTGAAGACTGGATGATAAGATGATCCCGTCTCATGAATGGTATTCTTGTAGCGAGAAAGGGAGGAGAATAACAAATGTAAAGTGAGATTCGAAAGATATATGGATCTTTGATCCTTTCCTTTTGTGGTTATGTGTGACTCGGACTTTGACTTGAATTGGAGTTGTTGCTTCTATCGGTGCTCAGGGGGTGTTTCATTTAGGAATTTGTAGCGTCCAAGTGATCAAATTTTAAATTTAGAACTAGTTTATGTGTTTGATTGAAAAATTTATAAACAAAATTTTATTATAATTTGATATCAATATATATATATATATATATATATATATATATATATATATATATATAAATTATCGATATTTTCGTAATTAGTGCATCTCTATTCATCCTCATGATAGTATTCGTTGGATGTTATTTAAATCATCTAATCAACTGAATCATTCAACTCAAAGGTTAAGATTAGATCACTTAAACAACATCTAAAGACACCTATTTCGGAGATGGACGAGATGCAAAAATACGAAAATTTCAATCCCTCCTCTCTCAAATATATATATATATATATATATATATATATAACACTGTTCTATGCTAAAAAAAATTTTATCTTAAAAATACTTTAGCAAAAAAAGTCTATGGGTGTTTTTATGATAGCCAATTTTTTGGGCACATTTCTTTTATAGCAAGAAAGCATATTCAAAGGACAAATTTATACAAAAATTCTCTATCGGTTGGACATTTTTATAGCAGGATATATTTTGTACTATTTTTATAAATTTTTAATCCGCCATTTTAACTAAATTATTTTATGTGAATGAAAATGTCTGATTATTAAACCACCACCACCACCACCCGGCATGAAAAACATTGTACGAGCACACATACGCTACTACGTGGTTTTCCATTGGCCTCGAGATTCACACCGAATTATATCCAAAGGAACGTTTGCAAGAGCTACAAAAATCTGAGAGAGAAAATAATGCTGAACGTTCGTACGTGTGTGGGTCCGTCAATCAATCAATGGAGGACCCCACACTGTTGCCAGTGGTGTCTGTGTCTGTGCCCCTACATTTGTTTATTTATTATTGTGTCCGATAGGACGTTGAAAGTAAGTAAAAGATTCCCTCGTCTCGATCGCCAACGCTACTTTGCAGTCGTGAATCACGTTCGGATCAACATGGATTTGTTTGTATACACAACAACGTGAGACACGAGTCTGGTGGACCCTAAATAGTGTTTTTTCTAACTTGGTCAGCGCGACTGGATGGATGCGGATTCAGAATTATAATTTACTAAGAGTACAATTATATAGAAATTTGTGATAACATTTTTAAAAGTTAAACATATATATATGAACAAAATACAAAATTAAAAATTAAACATACATGCTACTTCCAAACAACTCCAAACAAAGAATAATTTTTGATAATAATTTTTGATACGAAAGGTAAAAATTATTCTTTACGAATTTTTATACAATAAAATATTACATCTCACAATTATTTCTACGAATTTTTATACTTTAGAAGTATTTAACTATCACATTATTTGTAATACTACTAAGTTTTTATTTAATAAAGTATTACATTTCACAATTGTTTCTACGAATTTTTATACTTGAAAACGTTTAACTATAACATCATTTATAATACTACTAAGTAACTACAACATCATAGTCCTATGTGGGACTCCCAGACTATAGTAAAGTAGTTTAACTACAACATCAAAATCTTATCCAGGTTTCCAAATGATAATTCAATCCTTAAAATACAAATTAAAATAAATAATATATCTGTTATGATAGTTTAAAGTAGTGTTTCTTAATTTACGTTAATTCCAGGGGCCTAAGCATAATGCCATATGCATTAGTTTCTCGCTAAATGTAGGTTGAGGGATAGTTGCAATCATAGAATTGCTAAGGCTCAAAATGCAATTTCTACTCTTTACTTCACGTGGACCTAAGCCACTTTTTACATGATGTTCCTACATCATCTACTGTTCCTCCGCAACTAATTAATTCTGCTCCCTAACACCATTAATGGCTGCAGCATGCTCCTCTCCTAGTCTCTTTACATGGACATTATTTATTTTTCACTGGGAGCCTAGGCCCAATAGAACATCTCTCAATTAGTCAAACGGGGATAGTAAACATACAATATATATGATAAGGAAGTAAGACGTTCCAAACATCCTGCCAAAATATTCTAGAAACCAGTTATACAAAATGAGAAGCTGGCGGAGTAGCAAAAGTACATGATCATGATCAGCTGCAGTCTGATTAATTACAACCATGTAAGAAAACTAAATGTCCAAATTTACGGCTAACAAGTACCGGTGGCTAAATACCCAGAAGAAAAAATGTACAATAACGAGCAATGATTAAGAAACCCACTCGTGTCCCTCAGCGGCCATCCGTCTGGTGCATGCCATTGTTCAGGGGAAAGTAAGCTGGATACTCGGGTGATGGCTCTAAATCAGGCCATGCAAAACCAGTGGTGTTAGACCCCAAATATTAAGTACCACAAAGGTAGCACGAATGAAGGAACAAAACCAGTGAGAAATAAACACACGCACACACACACACACACACACACACACACACACATATATATATATATATAGTTCTGTCTCGTAGTTTTGGTCCATATCCTACCGTGATACAATAATCTAAACCTACAACCAAACAAGGACAATGGTTAGACCATCGTAACATGATAGTTCATGTACCTAAACTATTTAACAGAAGATAAAATACACAATCAAGCTCAATTACATAATCGACCAATCACTTGTATGACTTACTAGGTGGAGTCTGGGTTATCCCAGAGATATATGCGTATAATAGGAATCCTCAGATCGAGCCATGTGCTAGCAGAGTTAGCCGAGCCATGAATCACCGCATAACACGTAGTATTTATGTACAGGTCCCTCGTAAGGCCACTATGCTAAGATCGCATAAAACACACAGTACAATATAATAGTCGGATATTGCCATCCACTAATAAGGATTTTAAAAATATCTATGGGGGCCAGCCTGCACACCCAGACAATTGTTTGGGGGTGGCTAGTTAAGCACGATCTCGAAATTATGTCCCTCCCAATGCTTTACATATTTTAGTTGCTTAGTTAACCCTACTGTTACTGAAATCTCATGACGTGGTCATATGATATTTTTCTTATATGTCGTACCGTAGTACGGACACGCTAGATACGAATCCACTTTGTCACTTGGCAATCCAATTTGGATTCACCCTACCGTGATACAACAATCAAACAAGTCCTAACCACGCATGGAAATTGACCAAACCATTTTGTCCATGCTTGGAGGAATCGTATTATATCACATGTCGCGTAGCACGTAGGTACCCCTCAGTGTAAAGATGTAATATAATCATGTAGGAACACTTAGCACGTAGTAAATGTATCAGTACAGATACAAGTGGTCGAGTCAAGTCACAAATCACAGTAAATCACATGAGTTCTATCACATTGCAACACATAAGGACATTTTTATCACTCACTCACATGAGTTCTATCACTTTGTAACACATATGGACCTGACGAGCCAACCTAGGCACTGGATATTTCTGTCACTTACAAACATACTCCCTTGTGCTCTATTTTAATTGCACAATTTTTCAGTCACAAAAATTTAATTTAAATTATATACCTTGTGCCTATGTCGTTGCCATCGATTTTTAGGACACATACTCAACCCATTTTGCCTAACCAATTAAAGGGCCCAAGACAAGCCTATAACGTCCATGGCATTTGTGTCACTCCCAACTGAGACTCTATGTACTCCCATTTTATTTAAGAACACCTATGACACAATATTTATTTAATTTGGTGAAACCGAGTTAACTTAACCACAACTAAACCCTCACATCAAATCTTGAGACTCATACAAAATACCCAACATCCACTCCATCCTACAAAACATCAAACACCCTTTTTCCCACATCACATCCTCATATTTTTCCTTCATTTGTAAACCCCAAATTTTTAAGGACCCAATTGCAAAAGTAATGTAATGTGTCAACCTCCTATTAGTGTAAATCAAATGAAGAAGATCACCCTTGACCATGTGACAGGTCATAACCATATTTTTCCCCATTTGTATTGTACTTTTTATCCTCATCAACTCACATTGAATCCTAGACTTTGATTCATTCCTCCATCAATCACTACCACCAAATTCTTTCATGGAAACACACACACACACACACACACACACACTCATAAAACCCCCCCATCAGCCGGCCCTAATCCCAAGAGAACCCCTATCATTACTCTCTCTCCTTACTCCCCCCATCCTCTCCACAGCCGAATGTTTTCTTCTTCTTCTTCTTCTTCTTCTTCTTCTTCTTCCTCTCTCCTTGGAACCCTAAACCGACATCACCACCACCGCCATCACCATTCCCCCATACCACCACCACCAGCAGCAACTACACACCACTACCACTGCCACCACCGTCAACACCACCACCACTACACACCACCAAAACCACAACATCACTACTACTGCCACCACCGTCAATACCACCACCACCACCGTCAACACGAACACCACAGCCGAGACCAATACCACCACAACCTCAACCTCAACACCACTGCCACCACCTCACGACACCACCACCGGCAACTACACACCACCACCGCTGCTACTACTATCAACTACACACCACCACCGCTGCTACCACCAGCAACTACCACAATCCCCCCCCCCCCCCGTTCGACACCAACGATATCGGCATCCCCATCATCACCAATGACAACAGCAACTAGGACACCACCTCCACCTCCGAACGCCACCTCTGGTAACACTCCCCTCTTCTTCTCCTTCTTTATTTGTTTTTTTAATCTCTTTCAATTCATTAAAAACCCTAGTTAGCTTATAGGTTCCTTTGAGCAATACTTGTCAACATTTTGTTAAATACCCATGTTTAGTTTGTATCCAAGAATAATAGCATTCATTGTTCGGGGTTATATATTGGTGTGAAATGCATGAGTTGATGAGGATGTTATTCAAATAAAATTTCTGTTAGATTGCATTAATGGTATAATTGAAAGATGAAGATGTGATCATTCTGCATATTAAGAGGTGACAACTAATTTATGACTGATGCACTTGTGTTTATGGTTACATTGATAAAATGGGTTGAGGATGAACATTGTTCGCAGTTGATCAAATCTATACTTGATGAATAGTAGTGTTTAAGGATAATGTTTGAGGACGTTATGGGATTTGATGATTATGTATTCATTATAATGCTTTCCTGGTCAACTTTGGTCAATACCCTAGTTAGTATGCTTAGTCGTGAGTTATGTAATATGACAAAACTTAGGTTATGTTCTCAATGACACATTTTCAATAATAAATAAAATTTGAGTTAATTATTAATTAGTTTTAATTACTCCTCTAGGTACTTTGGGATCCTCGAACTTGGACGTTGTACCAGAGCCCCGTCTTCAGCATTCGGACTCAGGCAAGTGTACCTTGCCATACTGTAACTCAGTTCCAGATATACTTATTTATTTCATCTATATATTGTGTTCGCATTGGATCAAAATCCAAGTTGGACTATTAAGTGACAAAGTGGATTCGTATCTAGCGTGGCCGTACTATGGTACGTCATATGAGGGGAATACCATCTGACCACGCTATGTGATTCCAGTTAAAAATAGGGTTAACTAGGCAACTAAACCTGTAGAACATTGTGAGAGAATGAAATCTCGAGATCGTGCCTAACTAGCCACCTCCAGTCATCAGAATTGGAGTGTGCATGTTAGTCCCCATGGATATTGATTAAGTTCTCATTAGTGGATGAAAATATTCGACTATTATACTATACTATGTGTTCTATGCGATCTTAGCACGATGGGCTTACGAGAGACCGATGTGCAATACTATGTGTTATGCGACAATTTATGACTCGGCTAACCCTGCTAATACTTGGTTCGATCTGAGAATTCCTATATGCATAAAATCTCGGGGATAACCCGGAATCCATTTAGTAAGCCGTATAAATGATTGGCTGATTATGTAACTGAGCTTGTTTGTGTATTGTATATGCTGTCAAACAGTATAGGGACATGGACTATCATGGTGCGATGGTCAACCCTTATCCTTATTTGGTTGTAGGGTTAGATTATTGTGGCATGATAGGCTATGAACCAAAACTATGAGAAAGAACTATATATATATATATATATATATATATATGTGTGTGTGTGTGTGTGTGTGTGTGTGTGTGTGTGTGTGTGTGTGTTTCATAACTAGATTTTATTTCTACATTCGTGCTTCCATTATGGTATTTGCTATTTGGGGTCTAACCCCACAAGTTTTGTGTCACACCCCAGTCCTAAAATAACAAGGGACTAGACACGTGGCAATGGCCAGCAGCACGCACCGATGGACAAACCCAATTTAATGGATCCATCGGGACATACTTAAGCTGTATTATAATAGTCAGGGTTTACTAATCTTATCTACAGAATAAAGATAGCAATATCAGCAAAGGAAATAAACAACATCCAGTTACAATTAATTAAAAAATCGGGGAACAACCCGATATTAAGTCTGTTTACAAAAGTTCATTTAAACAGGAAATTAAAGAGTTTATTGGCCAAATAAAACTGAGCATGGCGAAGCAGTTGTTCAGGAGAAGTCCTCAGCGATCACCTCGTCCTCAAATTTCGGTGCTGCTCCGAGAAGTGCTCCTGTTCCGTACACTTCAGGGTAAATCTCGTCTTCTAAATCTGGGGACATAATCCATTCCAGGTCCTCAGGGGACATAGCAAGGTACAGATAAAATAAGCCAACATATAATGCAGTGCAAAAATAAAGGAAACAACAGGGTAAATAAATAAACCAGCTAAGTGATATGCAAGTGAGAGTTTTAGTCATACTCGGGCTGAGACTACTACAGGATCAGTGTCGCAGAAACCATAGCAGTAATTTTCTCGAAGGGCCAGTACGGTACCAAAGCTCTGTGTCAGAGTCTAAGGCACTTCCATTAAGTATTATATATATATTTTCAGCCTTTTGTATGGTAAATATCTCCCCACCCAATGTAATCTCACGTTACAGTTTCATGATATCTCATGTCCATGTCACGTAAAACCATATCTAATGCAACAAGTCTGGATAAAATCTAAGCAAGTAAAATGTATAAGTCATAAACTTGTATCCTATACAGAATCACCTTAAATATTCAGGAAGAATCTGTCTCATGAGTTGTGTCAGGTGTCCTGGGTATAATGTACTTGATATGGCAAGTACGAGATTATAAATATCACGATATCCATCTCTAGGTGACGTTACACAATCCCGCGTACGGTGTTGGCACCCGACTATTAATCGGAAGCTAATTAAGTCACACGGCCCTAGGGTTGAGCATGTACATCAGTCACAGGAATAAATTAAGAGAACAAAATGAATCAATAAGCTGCAATTTATGGCAATGTACACTTGCCTGGGTTTCTGGCTCCAATTGTATCTCTGACTTCAGCGGGGATTTCAGGCAGTACTCCGGTTGCTGAAATAGACATCACCATTAGATCCAGAAAATATTAATCAGCTAGAAACACCTGTCCTTGAGTCCAATTTGGAGACAAGAACAAAAATAATATTTTCGGGTCAAAGCGGGGTCAAGATGTGGGCCGCTTTGCACCGAAAAACGCGTCAGGGTCAAAGGTCTCCAAATCTATCCAACTTAGTGTCAACAGGTCAGGAACAATGATACAAATCCAACGAAACTTCTAGAATTGGATTCCGATGAGCCGATCACAAAATCGCCCGTCAAGTGGAGCCCGTGGGGCCCACGACACGTAATTTTGTCAACGTTCTCAGAATCGAACCAAACTTGGCTCACAGGACCAGCGTATTGATACGAGTCCGATGACGCAAGTTTCATCTTTATCCGACGTGTGTACACTAAGTTACAGCGAGATTCAGAAAAGTCAGATACGGGACGTTGTCCGTGGATACGCACTGATTCCGGTGTGCACGCACATCCGAATCAGCTTCTGCGAAATCCCGCACGTCCGTATCAACGACGCGCACGTATCGGTGAAGACCACACGTGACCAAGTCGTCCCGTTTGGCGGGACGTACTCAGTTCCGAGGTAAAACAGGGCGTTGGTTTTCCTGTTTTTGGATCGCGGTTCGCGATCACCACAGGTCGCGATGCACCGAGCGGTTTGCACGGCCACCGAGGGGGTCATGCAGGCTACGCGATGCAACTGACAAAAAAGAAATTGGGGTAGCGAGGAGTGAGATACGAGTACCTGAACAGGGCTCCGAAAAACTGTGTTTCTCGTGTCCGACACGTGTCCGACACGTGTCTGCCCTAGGGTTTGAGTCTGGGTCGCTGGGAGTGGTGGTTCAGGCCGGCGGAGGTCGGCGATGCCTCGGGGAGGCCGGGCGGCGCTCGGCTAAGTCGGCCGTAGCTGGGTCGCCGGAGCTCGAGCGGGCGGGGTCGGAGCTTTGGGAGGAAGGCGGCAGCGGGGTCTGGGCTTCGGGGCTGCGGTGGTCCGGTGCTCGACGAGGGCTCGCGGAGGGAAGGGTTTCTGGAGGTGCGGTGGTGGGGGAATGACCGGGGCAGTCGGCTCGAGGCGGAGCGGGCTGCACGGCGGGGAGGACGGCGGGGCGAGGGCCGGAGGAGAGGGTGGCTAGGGCTTTTTATAGGGGAGGAGCGGGGAGGCGGAGAGGTCGGGCAGCGAAGCGGCGGCCGGTGCGGGTAGCCGGAGCGGTCGGGGAGGCCAATCGGCGGCGGCGGAAGCGTTATACGGCGGAGGGAGAGGAAAACCGTCGGCGGCTGAACGGTTTGGGAGAGGAGGAGATAGCGGGTTCGGGCGGTCGGGCGGACGGGTCGGGTCTGCGGATCCAGCCCGATCCAAGATGCAAATGGTGCGGGTCGGGTCTGGGTTAGACCCGGATCCGACCCGCTAAGAATTGGTTTAATTAAACCGATTTGGTTCAGAATTTGGTTTGGTTTATTTCAAATAAACCCGGTTTATTTTGGTTTAATTAATTAATTAGTTTTTAGGGCTTTTAAAATCCATCCGGGGTCCAATAAATTCCTAGAAAATTACCCTATGTCTAGTTTTTCATTTTACACCATAAAATATTATTTTAATAATATTTTAATATTATTTATTAACATTTAAAAATCCTTCAAAATCAAAATACTTTAGTTTTAATTGCTAAAAATTACAAAAAAATTCCAGAAAATTGTGAAATGTCCAAATTATCAAATTTTGAAAATCAGGGGGATTACAATCTACCCCCCTTAAGAGAATTGCGTCCTCGCAATCAAAGAATAACCGGTCAACAGAGATGACACGGTTGCAAACATTGTTCGAAGCACATCAAAATCAAGGAGATTCAAGGTTGAGAGTAACACCTAGAAAAATTTATTTCCCTAAGCATTAAATGTTATAAAAAATTTCAACTGTAGGAAATCTCGAAAATTACAGTTTTTAGAAAAACAGGTTATTCTTTTAAAGCATATCAGGTTAACATTTATAAACATTCTAGGTTATAAGTTCAAAATTACTAGGTTAACACTAGGTTATCTATTATTAGCAAGTTAAAACTATCAGGTTAAGTCTAGGCTCACGAACTAGTAGGCACGAACTACAGAAATGCTAGAAAAAAAACTTACTCGCATTAGCTACTCCATGGTTCTGCGCGTCTCCCACAGTCATCGCGAAAGCTTGGCCGCGTCCTTGAGGTGGTGCCCTCTGCTGTTGCTGGGCTTGTTGGTAGGGTGCTGCTTGAAGTGCCAAGGGTGGCCTTGGTTGACGTCCTCCTGGTGCTGGTAGAGCTTGTTGGTTTGCCCTTGGTGCTCCTTCTCTACGCTCAGGGCAATCCCTCACTGCATACTGTCTGGATCCGCAACCTAAGCACAGTCCGAATTTACGTCTACACTCCTTCTCAACATGGCCTATCTTGCCGCAGTAGTAACAAGTAGGAAGAGTCAGGGTTTTGGATGCAGATCCCTGTGGTGCTTGATACAGATAAGGTTTCTTGGCAGCTTCTCCATTCGTTGCTCTGGCTGGTGCTGATGTGGAAGGCCTCTTCAGGTTGGATTCTCGTCTGATGACACGCTCCATACGTCGAGCTGCAGCAAGGAAGTCCGTGTACGAAGTAGGTACGACGGATCCGATCATTCTTTGTAACTCAAATTTTAGCCCATCAAAGAACTTCTCAGCTTTTTCTTCTTCTATTGGGATCAAGGTAGGGGCGAAGCGACTCAGACGAATGAACTCAGCGTTGTACTCTTCCACCGTCATAGTATCCTGAATGAGGCGATTGAACTTGTCCCGCAGTTCTGATCGAGCGATAGCCGGAATGTACATCTCTTGAAAGAGTCTAGAGAACTCTTCCCAAGTAACTCGGTCTGGTCCGAGTCGTCTCTCTTCAGATAGCCACCAGTGATGAGCATTGCCCGTCAATTGCATTCTGACGGCAGTCATCCAACATTCCCTTGGTAACTCAGCTGCTTCTAATTGATGTTGTATGTTGGTGAGCCACTCATGAACTTCTGTGGTCTCCTCCTTGCCTGAGAAGGTACGGGGCTTCAGTTGGCGGAAATCAGTGATAGAGCCCGTCGGTTGCCGTCTAGCTGGTAGGTTGGTCTGCTCCAGCGCATTTACTAGACTGCTCCTCAAGTAATCAGCCTCGCGACGCTGAGCCTCGTGTTGGACTTGTTGCTGGGCTTGCATCATTGCGTAAAACATCTGGAACATCTGCTGTCCGTCCATTGCTTGTCCTGGTGGAAAGACAAGCATCTGTGGAGTGAACTGTGGCGGAGGTGGAATGTCATCACGCCGAAATCTAGAAGCTTGCGGATCTGCTTGGCTGCTTCGGTGAGTAGAGGGATCTCCACTCAATAGCGTCACTTCATCTTCTCCGTAGGTGGCTTCAGCACCTATTGGTGTTCTTGCTGGAGTTTCGTCGTTTGCTCATGAATCCATTACTCTGCATCAAAAATACACTATAACAGGCGCACAGGAATCAAGACAAGATGCAAGTCAAAAATTAGTTCGAATACGATATAGATATCAAAAATGATTCAAGCAAGTGGATGAGATCCTAAAAACTTATCCTATTCTTATTGCAGGCCTGTTCGGTCCCTAAGTTGAAACCGAACAATTTAGTCGTTGATCTGTATGGGCCACCACAAAAACCATGTCACGTCCCAGTCCCAAAATAACAAGGGACTAGACACGTGGCAATGGCCAGCAGCACGCACCGATGGACAAACCCAATTTAATGGATCCATCGGGACATACTTAAGCTGTATTATAATAGTCAGGGTTTACTAATCTTATCTACAGAATAAAGATAGCAATATCAGCAAAGGAAATAAACAACATCCAGTTACAATTAATTAAAAAATCGGGGAACAACCCGATATTAAGTCTGTTTACAAAAGTTCATTTAAACAGGAAATTAAAGAGTTTATTGGCCAAATAAAACTGAGCATGGCGAAGCAGTTGTTCAGGAGAAGTCCTCAGCGATCACCTCGTCCTCAAATTTCGGTGCTGCTCCGAGAAGTGCTCCTGTTCCGTACACTTCAGGGTAAATCTCGTCTTCTAAATCTGGGGACATAATCCATTCCAGGTCCTCAGGGGACATAGCAAGGTACAGATAAAATAAGCCAACATATAATGCAGTGCAAAAATAAAGGAAACAACAGGGTAAATAAATAAACCAGCTAAGTGATATGCAAGTGAGAGTTTTAGTCATACTCGGGCTGAGACTACTACAGGATCAGTGTCGCAGAAACCATAGCAGTAATTTTCTCGAAGGGCCAGTACGGTACCAAAGCTCTGTGTCAGAGTCTAAGGCACTTCCATTAAGTATTATATATATATTTTCAGCCTTTTGTATGGTAAATATCTCCCCACCCAATGTAATCTCACGTTACAGTTTCATGATATCTCATGTCCATGTCACGTAAAACCATATCTAATGCAACAAGTCTGGATAAAATCTAAGCAAGTAAAATATATAAGTCATAAACCTGTATCCTATACATAATCACCTTGAATATTTAGGAAGAATCTGTCTCATAATTTGTGTCAGGTGTCCTGGGTATAATGTACTTGATATGGCAAGTACGAGATTATAAATGTCACGATATTCATCTCTATGTGACGTTACACAACCCCGCGTACGGTGTTGGCACCCGACTATTAATCGAAAGCTAAGTAAGTCACACGGCCCTAGGGTTGAGCATGTACATCAGTCACAGGAATAAATCAAGAGAATAAAATGAATCAATAAGCTGCAATTTATGGCAAGGTACACTTGCCTGGGTTTCCGGCTCCAATTGTATCTCTGACTTCACAGGAGATTTCAAGCAGTACTCCGGTTGCTGAAATAGACATCACCATTAGATTCAGAAAATATTAATCAGCTAGAAATGCCTGTCCTTGAGTCCAATTTGGAGACAAGGGCAAAAATGACATTTTCGGGTCAAAGCGGGGTCCAAATGTGGGCCGCTTTGCACCGAAAAATGCGTCAGGGTCAAAGGTCTCCAAATCTATCCAACTTAGTGTCAACAGGTTAGGAACGATGATACGAACCCAACGGAACTTCCAGAATTGGATTCCGATGAGCCGATCACAAAATCGCCCGCCAAGTGGAGCCTGTGGGGCCCATGACACGCGATTTTGTCAACGTTCTCAGAATCGAACCAAACTTGGCTCACAGGACCAGCATATTGATATGAGTCCGATGGCGCAAGTTTCGTCTCGATCCGACGTGTGTACACTAAGTTACAGCGAGATTAAGAAAAGTCGGATACGGGACGTTGTCCGCGGGTACGCACTGATTCCGGTGTGCACGCACATCCGAATTAGCTTCTGCAAAATCCCGCATGTCCGTATCAACGACGCGCACGTATCGGTGAAGACCGCACGTGACCAAGTCGTCCCATTTGGCGGGACGTACTCAGTTCCGGGGTGAAACAGGGCGTTGGTTTTCCTGTTTTTGGATCACGGTTCGCGATCACCACAGGTCGCGATGCACCGAGCGGTTTGCACGGGCATCGAGGGGGTCATTCAGGCTACGCGATGCAACTGACGAAAAAGAAATCGGGGTAGCGAGGAGTGAGATACGAGTACCTGAACAGGGCTCCGGAAAACTGTGTTTCTCGTGTCCGACACGTGTCCGACACGTGTCTGCCCTAGGGTTTGAGTCTGGGTCACTGGGAGTGGTGGTTCAGGCCAGCGGAGGTCGGTGAGGGCTCGGGGACGCCTCGTGGAGGCCGGGCGGCGCTCGGCTGAGTCGGCCGGAGCTGGGTCGTCGGAGCTCGAGCGGGCGGGGTCGGAGCTTTGGGAGGAAGGCGGCAGCGGGGTCTGGGCTTCGGGGCTGCGGTGGTCCGGTGCTCGGCGAGGGCTCGCGGAGGGAAGGGTTTCTGGAGGTGCGGCGGTGGGGGAATGACCGGGGCAGTCGGCTCGAGGCAGAGCGGGCTGCACGGCGGGGAGGACGGCGGGGCGAGGGCCGGAGGAGAGGGTGGCTAGGGCTTTTTATAGGGGAGGAGCGGGGAGGCGGAGAGGTCGGGCAGCGAAGCGGCGGCCGGTGCGGGTAGCCGGAGCGGTCGGGGAGGCCAATCGGCGGCGGCGGCAGCGTTATACGGCGGAGGGAGAGGAAAACCGTCGGCGGCTGAACGGTTTGGGAGAGGAGGAGATAGCGGGTTCGGGCGGTCGGGCGGACGGGTCGGGTCTGCGGATCCGGCCCGATCCAAGATGCAAAGGGTGCGGGTCGGGTCTGGGTTAGTGGGTCGGGTCTGGGTTAGACTCGGATCCGACCCGCTAAGAATTGGTTTAATTAAACCGATTTGGTTCAGAATTTGGTTTGGTTTATTTCAAATAAACCCGGTTTATTTTGGTTTAATTAATTAATTAGTTTTTAGGGCTTTTAAAATTCATCCGGGGTCCAATAAATTCCCAAAAAATTACTCTATGTCTAGGTTTTCATTTTACACCATAAAATATTATTTTAATATTATTTTAATATTATTTATTAACATTTAAAAATCCTTCAAAATCAAAATACTTTAGTTTTAATTGCTAAAAATTACAGAAAAATTCCAGAAAATTGTGAAATGTCCAAATTATCAATTTTTGAAAATCAGGGGGATTACATTTTGTATGGCCAGGTTTTGAGCCAGCACCCGAGGATCAAGCGTACTTTTCTTGAACAATGGCGCGCACTAGATGGATGGTCGTTGAAAGAAATGAGTGGATTTTTTCTCCCCTGCTCATTATTGCACACTTTACTTATTTTGGGCGTTTAGTCATCAGCACTTGTTAACCGTAAATTTGGATATTTAGTTTTCTTTACATGATTATAATTAATCAGACTACAGATGATCATGGTTATGTACTTTTGATACTCTGCCAGCTTTCTTATTTTGCACAACTGGTTTTCAGAATATCATGGCAAGGCATTTGTGTAAACCCCCTCGACCAGAAATTAGGGTTAATTAATTCAAATAGCCTAATTAGGGTTAACTAGATATAATTAAGATTATTATATAGTATTATAATACCTGTGCAATGATTTGTTATTTTAGGATACTACCATAGCTGTTACCCTAAAACAATTTCCACATACTTGGCCTAGACATGCTAACCTATCATATTGAGCCTAGAACAAACCCCGAATACTGATTTTCGTGCCTGATTTTAGTCGCACAAAAGTCGTTACAAACGTCCGTTCGCAATTTAAATAAATTACGAAATTACGTTCGTTGTCCGTTCCAATCGAAATTGAGACCCAATCTCGATCCGATTTGACCAACCCAGATCATGATATTATTCTACACTGAGCCTACCACACTAATGACCCTTGTCCAACCCAATTTAGACCCCCAGTTTTTATTAAATTAAATTAGAGACACCCGGTACATTAATTATTAATTAATTAATGTGGTGATCTAACCTCAGTTGAATTAGACCCAACTCCAACCCAAACCCACACCCACACCCACAAGCCTCATACAAAACACCATACACTATCCTAGCCCAATGTAGAACACCAAACATGGTGTTTGTTTACATCAAATCCCCAATTTCAGAATCTGTGCAATTTCTAATTTAATCAAGGGCCTTTGTGCAAAATTGCAATGAGGTGCCCCCCTCTCATTGGCCCAACCTCATGGAGAAAGAAATTGTCATTCCCTAACCGTTCTCCATCACAAATTTTATCTCCATTTTTATGTACTTACACTACTTTTTGGAGGACCCATCATGACCCTACTTTTGAATTACATTTAATCCTAGCCCTCCCTCATCATGATGGACATCCCCAACTCCCCAAAAATAATGCCCAGCCGGCCCTAATCCCTAGGCAGCCCCCCACTCTCTCACCTACATAAACAACATGTTACATCATTAAAGAGGGCACACAAACCCAAAAACCAAAGAGAAAAACCCTATTTTCCCTAAACACTCAGCCCGAGCTCAACCCCAACCCGACCACCCTCCGCCTCCTCCCGGCCAGCCACCGCGTCCGGCGACCCCCGCACCGACCCAGTCCCCTTCGTCGACCTCCCCCCCTACCTACCACCACCGCCCCCGACCACGGCACCACCCACAGCCGCCTCACTCCCCGTCGTCCTCAACCCGAGCCACTCCTCCCCACACTAGCAGCCGACCACCCGAAGACTCCCCACACCGCCACCGCTAAACCTCCGGCCGCCAAACTTCGCCGACCCCTTCCCCGGCCAACCACCGTCCTCCCCGTCGAGTTTCGCCACCGGCCAACGCCTGAGCAGACCACAATCGCCCCCGCAGCGCCGTCGAGTCCTAGCCGCTGCTGCTGTTGCCGAACTCCCCATGCGTCGCCGGAGCTCCGTCCGGCCACCCCCGTCGTCGACGGCCAGCCACCGGGAAGCCCTCGACCCGAGCGTCGCTAAGGTACAATATTTTATGTATAAATGTTAGTATTTATACATGTATTTTAGGTTGCAAGGGTGTTATACCTATAGCTTCTGTATTTTCAGTATTAATACGTATTATGTATAAAATATAAATACCCTGTATAAATATATATACCTGCTGTATTTCCTTGTATACTTTATATATATCAGTAAATATAAATATATGATACACTGTATAATATACTTATATTATTTATAAATACCTATCTATGTACTAAAATACCTATTGCGTATATATGTATATATATATATATATATATATATATATATATATATATATATATATATATATATATATATATATATATATATGTATGTATATTGTATTATACGAGAATAGTATATATTTAATATAAATCATAGTTTAAATATAATTTCTGTGATTTAGTATAATATAGGTAATATAATACTATATGTATGTTATATATTGTATTAAAAACTTATACATCTAGCATGTATATATATATATATATATATATATATATATATATATATATATATATATATATATATATATATATATGTCTATTTGTATTATATGTAGAATATTATATATTTATTATACATTGTGTTTAAATATATTTTCTGGGATTAAGTATATTATATGTAATATAATATTATATATTAAATACTTATACGTATTAAACATCTAGTATGTATATGTATATGTATATATATATATACATATAGATATATATATGTATGTATATATTTTTAATATACATTTCATTATTTTGTGTATATTAAATATGTATATATGTGTATATAAATGTGTACATATATTGTGTATTTAAAAATATTAGAATATAAAATAAAAATATGTAATTGTATATGTATTTTATGTTGTGTACTTGTTTATATAAATATATGATAATATATGGGTCTATGTATTAAGTTAAAAATATGGTATTATGTGTTTATATATATTATTGAATATAATTATATATAAACATAATTATTAGTGTATTTCTAAATAATACATAAGTACTATTTTTGTACTATTAAACATACATATTATTTTAATATATTTAAATATGATTTAGTGTATATATATGTATATATACTTGTAATAGCTATATATATATATATATACAGTCCAGACCCTGTGTCAGCTGTAGATACAAGCAGTATGTCTTAGTCGTGCTATTGTAGCGACTAATATTGTCATTATTATATCATATATAGGACTGCTGGACAGTACCGTCGAGGCACCAGGAGCAGGACTTTGGATTTCGCAGCTACCCGGGACAGGCAAGTATACCTTGCTGAATTACTGCTTAAAATTAAATGATAAATGTTGCAAATATACATAAAACTGTGCGTGACTCGGGTGCAGTCGACAAATGCGTCGATGAGTAGTGTACTTGACCTAGTTGCTAGCTGACTCACCTTCTACTATGAGGATATTTTGATATCTTCCTAGACCGTAACACTTACACGTATCACGATGGTACATTCATATTGGGATGCGGGTCCGCTTACCCGATTCGCCATCGATACGTACGACATGCATCACGGACTAGCATGTATTCTAGAGTAGTATAGTTAGATGAGACTTGGCATATAGATACGAGACACTCACGTCGTGTATTCGACTTGTGTCACGCCCCAGTCCCAAAATATATGAAACCAGGCCACGTGGCATTGGCCAGCTGACACATCTCCGAGGATATCCCAATTTAATGGATCCTGGCGAAGCGTGCTACGCTGTCCTAAATCTAACAAGTCTAATATCAACAACAGGCAATGTCTAATCTCATCCACAGATAACAAGTAAATACTGAAATGAAAGACTGGAATATAAGAAACATAGTCGAATGACATAGTACAACTGAAATATGTCTGGTGGGAACAAACCCACTACAAAATGTACTGATAATCTGAAATGAAAGTGCTGATAAGATGAGTGACTGGAACAACGGCTAACTAGGTAAGGAGCTCCAGTCATAGGCGGAAGGCCTACCAATCTGATCAGGGGTACTCTGATGGAAAGACCTCTAGCTTCTCGTCCAGAGCAAACCTCGTCTCCACACTGGCCTGTAGACTGTGGTGCCCCGTTCCCCCTATTCGGGGAGCGCGGCTAAGAAATACAAGACGGTATCGTTCGATCGGGATAGATTGAATTAAGAACTCGTCCTCGTTATGGATTTGTTTCTTCGAAATCGATTCCCATATTCAGTGGACCGTGCCCCCGGGATCGACTTAGCGGCAGAGTCAGGAGGGACCTCTCCGCTGCATTCTTTTGTTGCCTAGTTTTCGCTGTCGCTTGTTGCTTTCGTGCCTTGAGTTGGTTTTCGGATTTGCTTGGGTTTTCTTGAACGGTTTCGATGATTTTATTGCTTTCGTTCTTAGGACTGCACTTTAATTCCGATAATGGAAAGAGAGGAAGAAGTACTGATCAGCTGTTCGTGTCAATACAGGTGATCCAGCAGTAGACGTCGCTCAAGCGGACTCCTAAATCACTTCTTTCCTTCCTCCTTCCAACCACTAAAGTGAGTGGCTACCAACCCGATTAGCTAGCCCTTCTTGCTAGTCTTCACATCTAATTCTTGTGTTCGTGCTTGCCCCGATCAAACGATACCAAGTAATAACTAAAAGATATCAAGATAATAAGGGAGTAGACTTGGATCTGTATGCTTGTCATTGAAACTTGTGAACGGTTACTTACTATATGCTTGCTTATTCAAAATGTTTACCATATGCATATATACAAGTTAGAATGCTTACTTCTTCTTCTATAAATATGCTATATGTAGAACACCCTTTGCCATGCATCAATTATTCAGGGAGACTATGCAAAATACATCACACAATGCTATATATCCCCTGATTTCATTGCCTCAGCTACATAAATGGCAAACTTAACACAAACGCCGTTGATCACGGACAACTTGTGCACAAGGCCTCTCGGTTCCTGCGGACGGTCGCTGGGGCACTGGCACCGATCCGATCCGGACGGAACCTCAAGATTAGTCTCTCCCATAGGCGAGATGGCGTGCAGCGATACATGTGCCTCCGTCACCTTAGCATGAGACTAAGACCGTCCACTATGGCATCAAAGCCAGTGATCCCCTCGTATATTTAAACCTGTTGAAACTAACTTGTGTCTTCTTGACAGGGAAGGCAAGGTAAGTATTGTGCAGGTGGTTCAGACGGACAGGTAAATGTCACCGAACGGTGGCAGGTCATTTCAATGATTCTATATCTATGTCTTATTGTAAAATGAACTAAGGCAAGATAGAAACCCACAATAAATATGCATGCTTCATTAAAACAACGTGTTGATTGGTATAGTTGGGTTAGCTTGCCTTCACCAGTACGTTTCGATGTACTGACCCTCGTTGAAACAGGTTCCCCGCGCTAGGAGAACCAAGCGAGGAGCAGGAGACAAACCCCCAATCCAGTCCAGCTGTAGGCACGCCTCGACCGTGCCACCTTTGACGCATTTTGAAGAAGAAGCTAGCCACCAAGCAAACATGCAGCTTCGTGGCAAGGCAGTCATTCCAACCCAAGGTCTTATATTTTGAGTAGTAGTAAAGGATGTAATGTACAGGACTGCTATCTTATTTTGTGTCAACACTTTTGTAAGCCCAAAGAGGCAATCCTTATGACTCAGTTCAAGGAGTTTGTAATAGATGTTCATATTATCAATAAAAGAGAACTTTTCCATGTTCAAATCTGTGTTTCAATTATCTGCGTACTCTGAATATGTGCTCGCTATGCAAAACAAAATACTTAGCCTTGTGCGGTGCGCAACCTAGGCCCGCACGGCAGTCACGCCCGGGGGGACGACTATCGATTACACGGAATTGGGACGTGACATGTTGGTATCAGAGCACAGCTTCAAAGTTCCTTCGATTCATGAACTGGAAAAGTTCCCTTAGCGATAACTCGCCTATGCGAACTCCTGAACTCGTTAAGGCCAAAATGAGATACGTTCATGCAATAAGTCCATAATACATTATGATCCTGATCTAAATTACCTCTTTTCAAGGAATGACGCAAGCGCAACCATCAGCGCTAGCGCCAGGCGAGACACGGACTCAGGAGAGCAGCTCCGGAACATCAGGAAGCTCTCGGAGCCAACGGGGCATGTCTCAAACAGATTCGATTCAACAAGTGGTGCAAATGTTAACCGAGCAAAGACAGAGGGATGATGCCCGCCAAGCCAAGTTCGAGAGCAATCTAGAGGCTCGACTCTCAGTCCAACAAAAGCAGGTAGATACCCTGCAGCAGCTTGTTCAGACCTTGGCCTCCAACCATTCTGCCGCGACCACAGCTACGCCAGTGGAGCAGCCAGTACTTGAAGTCGAGACACCGCTAGTGCCAAGGACGAGGAAAGTGACTACCTTCACCTTTGCAAACTTCAAGAAGGTCTGCAATACGCCATTTAAGGGGACTGAGGACCCAATCGTGGCCCTAGATTGGCTCGCCGAGCTTGAAGATCATTTTTCTCTCCTGGATGTGCCGGAAGACAAGCGCGTCACTTGTGCCCAACTACTGCTTCGCTTCAATGCGCACGACTGGTGGGACGTGCATCGACGATCTCTTCAACTTGGCCATGGAGAGGAGGCGATCGCGTGGACGACTTTTCGTGCCGCATTTGAAGAGAAGTTTATACCCCCGCCTCTACGACGTCAACGGGAAAATGAGTTCGTTCAACTCCGGCAGGGCAGTATGACGGTGAAGCAATACTCGGCAGAATTCAACAAACTGGCCAAATTTGCTACCGTTTACCTACCGGATGCAGCGAGTCGTGCCAGACGATTCGAAGGAGGGCTACGTCCTGGCATCCACGGGCACGTATCCGTTCCACAGTATCAGACGATGAGGGAAGTCTTAAACCATGCCCTCTCCCTCGAACCGCAGTATCCTCACGTTGCCACCGGCGCTGTGCAAACCCCCAATCACAAACGCCAAGGCAACGATAGAGGAAACACAGCTGCAAAGCGCCCTAACAACGGCGGTTCGAAAAAGGGAAACTCGGGACAACGATGTGATTTTTGTAGAAGACCAGGGCACGTCGAAAGTGAATATCGTCGAAAGCATGGGTTATGCCTCATTTGTGGAGCTTCTGATCATGCCCTTCCCAACTGTCCAAAGTACTCTGAACGTCATCCTCCACAACAAAATCAAAATGCTGCAAACCAGGCCAACCGAGCTGCGCCTCAGCAAGGGCGTAATCAAGCTCAAGGTCGGGTCTATACCATGACACGGGAAGAAGCCCTAGCTTCGGATACCGTCGTGTCAGGTACTTTGCTTTTCAATAATATACCTGCTCGTGTTCTATTTGATTCAGGTGCAACGCATAGTTTTATTTCCACAAATTTTGCTGTGGAGAACAATGTAAAAATGACTCCGTTGCACTTAGATCTAAATGTTAGCACCCCCTCTGGTACGAAAATCCCTGTTCGTTCAGTATGCCTAGGTGGTTACATTTGTATTGGGGAGAAGAAGCTGTCACTCGATGTCTTAGTTCTAGATGTTAGGGACTATGATATCATCTTGGGAATGGACTGGCTAGGCGCATGCGCGGCAACTATTGAGTGTGCAGAGAAGCGAGTCATTTTCCGTCTGCCCGGAGAAGCCGTGTTCTGTTACACCAGTAGTCCAGCGAACGATGCGACCAAGGCCTGCATGGTGATTTCGGCAAAATCTGCTCGGCGAATGCAAGCTGCGAGGGATTTCTAGCATCAGTTCGGGACACGCGGTAGGACTACGCAAACGTCGAGCCTAATTCCGTTGAGGCGGAGTTCCCCGACGTGTTTCCGAGCGAACTATCTGGCATGCCGCCCGATCGAGAGATTGAATTCACTGTTGACACATTTCCGAACACGTTGCCGATCTCCAAACCTCCATACAGAATGGCCCCTGCAGAGCTGAAGGAATTAAAGTGCCAACTCCAAGGATTACTAGACCGTGGGTTCATCCGACCGAGCGTATCTCCTTGGGGTGCGCCCGTGCTCTTCGTGAAGAAGAAAGACGGAACTCTACGCCTCTGCATCGACTACAGAGAATTGAACAAGGTCACAATCAGAAATAAGTATCCTCTGCCACGGATTGATGACTTGTTCGATCAACTACAGGGAGCAGCAGTATTTTCAAAAATAGATCTTCGCTCGGGTTATCACCAGCTGAAGATTAGGCCGGAGGACACCCCCAAAACTGCTTTTCGAACCCGGTACGGTCATTACGAGTTTTCCGTGATGCCGTTCGGACTGATGAATGCGCCTGCGGCATTCATGGACGTTATGAATCGGGTATTTAGACCTTTCATCGATAAATTTGTGGTAGTTTTTATCGATGACATCTTGGTGTACTCGAAGACTAGGGATGAGCACGCAGGACACCTGCGGATGGTGTTGCAAACCCTTCGAGACAACAAGTTGTACGCCAAACTGAGTAAATGTGAGTTTTGGCTAGACAATATATCCTTTTTGGGCCATGTTATCTCGTCTCAAGGCATCTCAGTTGACCCGAAGAAGGTGGAAGCCATTACACAGTGGAAACATCCGGAATCAGCTAGCGACATCCGAAGCTTTCTTGGACTGGCAGGATACTACCGTCGGTTCATACAGAACTTTGCTAGAATTGCTTCGCCCTTGACGCAGCTCACACGGAAGGGTGCGAAGTTTACTTGGACGGACGACTGTGAAGCTTCGTTTACGGAGTTAAAGCAGCGCCTCGTCTCCGCCCCGGTCCTTACTTTGCCAAACGGACCAGATGACTTCAAAATATATAGCGATGCATCAGGAAGGGGACTAGGATGTGTCCTGATGCAACGGGACAAAGTGATAGCCTATGCGTCTAGACAGCTAAAGCCTCACGAGCAGAACTACCCAACGCATGACCTCGAGCTTGCCGCGGTAGTGTTTGTATTAAAGCTGTGGCGCCACTATCTTTATGGCGTGCCGTGTGAAATCTATACGGACCATAAAAGTTTGAAATATTTGTATACTCAAAAAGATTTGAATCTTCGGCAGCGGCGATGGCTTGAACTCCTAAGCGACTTCGATCTCATGATCAGATACACGCCTGGTAAGGGAAACGTCGTAGCTGACGCACTGAGTCGAGTGTTTGCAGGAAGTTTGGCTATTGATGATAGGCTGCGCCGAGATCTTGAATCACTGGGCATTACTTTGAAAATAAGATATAAGAAGTGGGCGCAAGTATCACAACTGCGCCTCGAACCCGACTTGTTACATAGAGTGAAGACCGCTCAGAAGGACGACCCGTTCCTGCAAAAGATTCATGCCCTTATCTCAGCAGGGAAGGCGTCCGACTTTGCGGTAAGCACGGATGGGATGCATCGAGTGAAGGGAAGACTGTGCGTTCCAAGCGACGCGGCCCTCAGGGAAGAGATACTCACGGAAGCTCACTATGCTAGCTATACTTCTCTTCCGGGTAGCACAAAGATGTATCGGGATCTTCGTACGACGTTTTGGTGGCACGGCTTGAAACGGGATGTGGCGCAGTTTGTGTCGCATTGCATGGCTTGTCAACGAGTAAAGGCCGAGCACCAGAAACCAGGCGGAGAATTACAAAGCCTTGCTATTCCGGAGTGGAAATGGGATGATATAACGATGGATTTTATTATTGGCTTGCCGAGGACGCAACGGGGACATGATGCAGTCTGGGTTATCGTCGATCGACTCACCAAGTCAGCTCACTTCCTGCCTATCAAGTCTACTTGGAGTGCCGACCGCCTGGCTCAGATATATCTCAACGAAATCGTTCGACTCCATGGCGTGCCCGTAACCATAGTCTCCGATCGAGATGGTCGATTCATATCACGTTTCTGGGGAAGCCTGCAGTCAGCAATGGGGACGAAGTTGAAGTTTAGCTCCGCCTACCATCCACAGACATACGGGGAGAGTCGGCTGGGGTCGGGCTGAGGGGAGCTCGGTTGGGGAAGTTAGGATTTTAGTTTAGTTTTCTTGGGTTGTGTGCCCTCTTCAATGAAGAAACATGTTGTTTAAGTAGGTGAGAGAGTGAGGGGGGCTGCCTAGGGATTAGGGCCGGCTGTAGGTTGGGTTTGGGGAGTTGGAGAAACTTCTACAAGTTGAGGGGAGGGCTAGGATTTAGTCATTTGAAATGTAGGGCCATGATGTGCCCTACATAAAGTATGTAAGTACAAAGGAAAGGGGGGGAATCAAATGCCTACGGTTGGTCATGAGCATTACTTTTCTCCATGATGGTTTGGGCCAATGAGAGGGGGACACCACATTGCAATTTTGCAATTAGGCCCCTGAACAATTTGGTATTTGCACAATAACTAGGATTGGGGATTTAATGCAACCAAACACCATGTTTGGTGTTCCTTATTGGGCTGTGATGGTGTTTGGTATTTTGTATGAGGCTTGTGGGTGTGGATGTGGGTTTGGGTTGGAGTTGGGTCCAATTTAATTGAGGTTGGGTAGCGACATTAATTAATTCATGATTAATGTGACGGGTGTTTCTTATTTAATTTAATTAAAAATCGGGAGCCTAAATTTGGTTGAACAAGGGTCATAGGTGTAGTAGGCTTAGTGTACAATAATATCGTGATCTGGGTTGGTCAAAATTGGCTGAGGTTGGGTCTTAATTTCAATTGGAACGGGCAGCGAACGTAATTACGCAATTTAATTAATTTGTGCACGGACGTTTGTAACGACTTTTGTGCGGCTAAAATCAGGCACAAAAATCGGTATCCGGGGTTTGTTTTAGGTTCAATATGAAGGTCTGGCAAGTCTAGGTCAAATATGTGGAATTTGTTCTAGGGCAACAGCTAGGGTAGTATCATAAAACAACCAATCATTGCACAAGTATTTATAATACTATAAATTAAATCATAATTAATCTAGGTTAACCCTAATCATGCTAATTAAATTAGTTAACCCTATATTCTGGCCGAGGGGGCTTACAACATACCCTCCTTAGAGCATTTCGTCCTCGAAATTAAAAACAGACATATAGAAAACTGTTGAATGAAATAAATACTATCACATCCTAGGCCTTCGAAGAGATGGGGAAAACGTTGCCGAATATCGTCCTCTCGTTCCCAGGTTGATTCACCTGGTGCATGATGCCTCCATGCGACCCGAACTAGAGGGATAGTATGGCCTCGCAGTACCTTCTCGCTTCGGTCTAGGATCTCTACCGGCTCCTCCTGGTATGATAAGCTTGGACCAACGGTGATCTCCGAGTGGTCAAGCACATGACTCGGATCCGGTATGTACCTCCTCAGCTGAGATACGTGGAAGACGTCGTGAACTCCTTCCAGTGTCTGCGGCAAGGCCAATCTGTAAGCAACTTCTCCGACGCGCTCTAGCACATCGAAGGGTCCGATGTACCTCGGACTCAGCTTCCCTCTGCCTCCAAATCTGATGGTTCCTCTGGTAGGTGAAATCTTCAGGAACACATGTTCTCCCACCTGGAACTCTAAGGGTCGTCGATGCACATTAGCCCAATGCTTCTGCCTGTCCTGTGCTGCTCGTAGATGCCCCTGGATCTTCTTCACCTTCTCCACTGTATGGACGATCAACTCTGGCCCTAGAATCTGCCTCTCGCCTACATCGCTCCAGCATACTGGGGAACGACACTTCCTACCATACAATGCCTCATAGAGAGCCATCTGAATGCTCGCCTGATAGCTATTGTTGTAGGAAAATTCGACCAAGTGCAAGTGGTCCTCCCATGAACCGCTGAAGTCAAGCATGCAAGCCCTCAACATATCCTCCAGCGTCTGAATGGTGCGCTCGGATTGTCCATCTGTCTGCGGGTGGTACGAAGTACTGAACTTAAGGCGGGTACCAAGACTCTCTTGCATACTCCTCCAAAAGTACGATATAAACCTCGTATCCCGGTCAGACACGATACTGACTGGCACTCCATGCAATCGTACAATCTCCCTCATGTACATGTCTGCCAAGACTTCCGTAGATTGCCCTACTCTGAAAGGTAAGAAGTGGGCAGACTTGGTGAGTCTATCTACGATTACCCATACGGCATTGCGACCACTAGGACTCCTCAGGAAACCCGTGACGAAGTCCATGGTGATGTGCTCCCATTTCCACTCCGGTATCGGGAGCGGCTAAAGTAATCCGGCAGACCTCTGATGCTCAGCCTTGACTTGCTGACACACCAGACACTTAGCCACGAAGCGGGCTATCTCTCTCTTCATCCCGTGCCACCAGTAGTACTGCCTCAGGTCTCTGTACATCTTCGTGCCTCCTGGATGTATGGAATAGGTCGAACTGTGTGCCTCCGTCATCAGCTCCTGGCGTAGCTCTCCATTCGGAACATAGAGACGATCTCCACATCTAAAGGTCCCGTCCTCGTGTATGTGCAGTCCCGTCTGTATTCCAGCCTCTGTCCTCTGTCGAAGCCTCTGAAATCTGGTGTCTGTCGGCAAAGCAGCCTTGATTCTCTCCACCAATGTCGATTGCACTTGGAAACTCGACATCTGGCCGTCTACTCCGGGCATGACGACTTCGATACCCAACTGTTCTAGATCTCTCAACAGATGTTGTTGGGTAGTCAGGAAAAATGCTATGGGCTTCCTGCTTAAAGCATCGGCTACCACATTAGCCTTTCCCAGATGGTACTGCAGCTCAATCTCGAAGTCTGCCATCACCTCGAGCCAATGTCTCTGCCTCTGATTCAGGTCCTTCTGTGTGTAGACGTATTTCAGGCTCTTGTGATCGGTAAATATCTCCATGCGCTCTCCGTACAGGTAGTGCCTCCAAAGCTTCAAAGCAAAGATCACTGCGGCAAGCTCCAAGTCGTGGGTGGGGTAATTCTTCTCATGGGTCCTCAACTGCCTAGAGGCATAGGCCACAACCTTCCCATGCTGCATCAAAACGCATCCTAATCCTTTCCCGGATGCATCGCTATAGATCACGAATCCTCCGGGTCCAGAAGGTATGGTCAAGATGGGTGCTGTAGTCAGACGCTTCTTCAGCTCGTCGAGCGCCGTCTGACACTCCTCAGTCCAAGTGAACTCCTGATCCTTGCGGGTCAAGCGGGTCATCGGCTCTGCGATCCTTGCGAAGTTCTCTACGAACCTCCGGTAATATCCGGCAAGTCCTAGGAAACTCCTCACCTCTGTGACGTTGGTAGGGGTCGGCCACGTCTCTACTGATAAAATCTTCGTAGGATCTACTGAGATGCCATCTCCCGAGATAACGTGTCCAAGAAATACGACACGATCTAGGAGAAACTCGCACTTGCTCAGCTTGGCATAAAGCCTCTCTCGTCTCAGCGTCTCTAGCACTAGCCTCAAGTGCTCCCCGTGCTCCTCGTGGCTCTTCGAATACACCAAGATATCGTCGATGAAGACTACCACGAACTGGTCCAGATACTCATGGAAGACTTGGTTCATCAGGTTCATAAACACAGCAGGCGCATTTGTCAACCCGAAAGGCATCACTAGGAACTCGTAGTGACCATAACGAGTCCTAAATGCTGTCTTTGGAATGTCCTCCCTTCGCACCTTCACCTGATGGTAGCCCGATCTCAAGTCGATCTTCGTGAACACCACTGCTCCTGTCAGCTGGTCGAACAGATCGTCGATTCGTGGTAGAGGGTACTTGTTCTTGATAGTCAGAGCATTAAGGGCTCTGTAATCAATGCACATTCGGAACGTCCCGTCCTTCTTTGGTACAAACAGCACTGGTGCTCCCCAGGGTGATGCACTAGGACGAACGAATCCCTTGATCTGCAACTCCTCTAGCTGTAGCTTCAGCTCGTCAAGCTCCTTCTTTGCCAACCGGTACACATTTGATGATACCGGTGCTGCTCCAGGTATTAGCTCAACGGTGAACTCCACCTCTCTATCAGGCGGTAGGCCTGGCAACTCATCTGGGAAACTATCCTCAAATTCTGCAACGATTTCTGGGGGTACCGTCTCCATCGCCATGTAAGCTCCAGCTGCATGTCCTACTCCTCGCTCGATGGTGCCTCGCATGAATTCGAACTCCGGTTGTCCTGGCAGTCTAAAAGTAACGCTACCCTTCCGGCAATCTAGTACGGCATTGTACTGGCTTAACCAGTCCATGCCCAGAATAATGTCGAAAGCTGGCATTGGGAGTACCAACAATCGCGCTCTCATCTCCCTACCACAAACTACTACCGAGCACGTTCTAATGGTGCTGGTAACCGGTACGATGCCTCCTCCGGTAAGTATTCTCCAACTCTTAGGTAAGGGGGAAGTTGCTACTCTATGCATTGCTACAAATCTACTAGATATAAATGACAATGTAGCTCCAGAGTCAAACAGTGCAGTCGCAGGTAATGATGCAACTAGAATTGTACCTGCTATAGCCTCTCCCTCTGGTTCCTCCTCAATAGATGCTAAAGCAAAGGCTTGCCCGCGCCTCTGCCCTCCTGCCTGCTGTCGGGCCTGGTTGAAGTGTGCCTCCTGTGTGACCAAGTTTGAAATATTTGTATACTCAAAAAGATTTGAATCTTCGGCAGCGACGATGGCTTGAACTCCTAAGCGACTTCGATCTCATGATCAGATACACGCCTGGTAAGGGAAACGTCATAGCTGACGCACTGAGTCGAGTGTTTGCAGGAAGTTTGGCTATTGATGATAGGCTGCGCCAAGATCTTGAATCACTGGGCATTACTTTGAAAATAAGATATAAGAAGTGGGCGCAAGTATCACAACTGCGCCTCGAACCCGACTTGTTACATAGAGTGAAGACCGCTCAGAAGGACGACCCGTTCCTGCAAAAGATTCATGCCCTTATCTCAGCAGGGAAGGCGTCCGACTTTGCGGTAAGCACGGATGGGATGCTTCGAGTGAATGGAAGACTGTGCGTTCCAAGCGACGCGGCCCTCAGGGAAGAGATACTCACGGAAGCTCACTATGCTAGCTATACTTCTCATCCGGGTAGCACAAAGATGTATCGGGATCTTCGTACGACGTTTTGGTGGCACGACTTGAAACGGGATGTGGCACAGTTTGTGTCGCATTGCATGGCTTGTCAACGAGTAAAGGCCGAGCACCAGAAACCAGGCGGAGAATTACAAAGCCTTGCTATTCCGGAGTGGAAATGGGATGATATAACGATGGATTTTATTGTTGGCTTGCCGAGGACGCAACGGGGACATGATGCAGTCTGGGTTATCGTCGATCGACTCACCAAGTCAGCTCACTTCCTGCCTATCAAGTCTACTTGGAGTGCCGACCGCCTGGCTCAGATATATCTCAACGAAATCGTTCGACTCCATGGCGTGCCCGTAACCATAGTCTCCGATCGAGATGGTCGATTCATATCACGTTTCTGGGGAAGCCTGCAGTCAGCAATGGGGACGAAGTTGAAGTTTAGCTCCGCCTACCATCCACAGACATACGGGGAGAGTCGGCTGGGGTCGGGCTGAGGGGAGCTCGGTTGGGGAAGTTAGGGTTTTAGTTTAGTTTTCTTGTGTTGTGTGCCCTCTTCAATGAAGAAACATGTTGTTTAAGTAGGTGAGAGAGTGAGGGGGCTGCCTAGGGATTAGGGCCGGCTGTAGGTGGGGTTTGGGGAGTTGGGGAAACTTCTACAAGTTGAGGGGAGGGCTAGGATTTAGTCATTTGAAATGTAGGGCCATGATGTGCCCTACATAAAGTATGTAAGTACAAAGGAAAGGGGGGGAATCAAATGCCTACGGTTGGTCATGAGCATTACTTTTCTCCATGATGGTTTGGGCCAATGAGAGGGGGACACCACATTTCAATTTTGCAATTAGGCCCCTGAACAATTTGGTATTTGCACAATAACTAGGATTGGGGATTTAATGCAACCAAACACCATGTTTGGTGTTCCTTATTGGGCTGTGATGGTGTTTGGTGTTTTGTATGAGGCTTGTGGGTGTGGATGTGGGTTTGGGTTGGAGTTGGGTCCAATTTAATTGAGGTTGGGAAGCCACATTAATTAATTCATGATTAATGTGACGGGTGTTTCTAATTTAATTTAATTAAAAACCGGGAGCCTAAATTTGGTTGGACAAGGGTCATAGGTGTAGTAGGCTTAGTGTACAATAATATCGTGATCTGGGTTGGTCAAAACTGGCTGAGGTTGGGTCTTAATTTCAATTGGAACGGGCAGCGAACGTAATTACGCAATTTAATTAATTTGCGCACGGACGTTTGTAACAACTTTTGTGCGGCTAAAATCAGGCACAAAAATCGGTATCCGGGGTTTGTTCTAGGTTCATTATGAAGGTCTGGCAAGTCTAGGTCAAATATGTGGAATTTGTTCTAGGGCAACAGCTAGGGTAGTATCATAAAACAACCAATCATTGCACAAGTATTTATAATACTATAAATTAAATCATAATTAATCTAGGTTAACACTAATCATGCTAATTAAATTAGTTAACCCTATATTCTGGTCGAAGGGGTTTACAACTTGCGTATCTACATTGGACGGGAAGGACAACTGATAAACGTATGGGATACACCCATCGGACTCCGTGGTATCCAGAGGAACCACAGACCCGGTGACTTCCTATATTCAGACACCGCGCTCTACGGAGTGTTACGGACGTATATACATTGCAGATACCACGTCCCTTAGAGTGTTGGACGATATATATATACAGATACCTCATTCTTCGGAATGATGGACGTTGCAGATACCACACTCTAGAGGACGTTGGACGTTATGCCTACACCTACCTATACGTTCCGAGATTGTCCTTACATTGCATTCACTTAGATGGTTAGCACACCCTCTTTACTTTTATTCAGTACTATATCTGGCATGCATATTGTATCTTGTTACGTCCCTCTGAGGACCTAGTTATCTTCCAGATTTGGACGAGGCCTATTATCCCACAGTGTACGGGCCAGGTATGGAGACAAGGTTTGCTCTTGACGAGGAGCTGGAGGTTTTACCATCAGAGTACCCCTGATCATCTTGGTAGGCCTTCCGCCTATGACTGGAGCTCCTTACCTAGTTAGCAGTTGTTTCAGTCACTTTTATTATCAGTACTCTTATTTCAGACTATCAGTACTTTATCTCCAACATTTGTAGTGGGTTTGTTTCCACCAGACATATTTCAGTTGTACTATGTCATTCGACTATGTTTCTTATATTCCAGTCTTTCATTTCAGTATTTTACTTGTTGTTTGTGGATGAGATTAGACACTGCCTGTCGTTGATATTAGACTTGTTAGATTTAGGACAGCGTAGCACTCTTCGTCAGGATCCATTAAATTGGGATATCCTCGGAGACGTGTCAGCTGGCCAATGCCACGTGGCCTGGTTCCATATATTTTGGGACTGGGACGTGACAATTTGGGACGCCTTACTTTCTTGTCATATATGTTCTATGTTTTACTGTTCTTGCTTGACTGATTGAGACAATAGATGTGCTGTGTGACCTTAGGTGACTTGCTTGTAGTATGCACCCCTTGTCTAGTTACAGCTGTGACCGTCGTACAATATTCTATACCTTGCACGGGGGAGCTGGCCATGTCCATCTTCGTATTCTGGTACTGGGCGTGACAATGTCTGAGACAGAATCCGGACAAAAAGGAGTCTCTGAATGCCTTAATCCTGCCACGGACAGTTGGCATCAGTGCTCAGGTCATCGCTTCCGTCGCTGGTCAAGCTGTACTGCACGAGGCAGACATTGTCGCCAAACGCCGAAAGTAGCCACTCGCGCCGCCTCCACCGCCGGTCACGCTGTACTGCACGAGGCAGACAACGCCGACAAATGCTGAAAGCAGCTGCCCGTGCTGCAGATTCCGGAAGGTACAAAAAATCATGCGCCGCCTAAAGCATACCCTGTCCCCTCCACTGGCAACTCGCTCATCTAAAACTTTCCGCATAGCCCCTGGCCACATGCATCTGAGCTCCATGCAATGATGATAAGTGCAAAGTGCACCAATAAAGTGCCACTTTGCGCCCTTGAGCCTGTGTCCGAGTTTGAGTCGCTAAGCCCCTTCAAGGCTTAGCTTCTAAGAAAAACTTCCCAGATGTGGTGACAAAATAAAGATTGTCATAATGTTGTTCACACTTAATCCCTCTAGTAAAGTCAACCCACATAGGCCGCCACCCCATGTGCATATACCAATACTAAGCATAGCTATTTATTGAGATATACACATTGGTGATTTTTTAATGTAGGACTAAAACTCCCAAAGCTAAGTGAAAAACACAAATAAAATGAAGTTATTAGGTTGTTTGGTTTGCGTATTTGGAACAAGATAATGGCTAAAATTTAAATTTATAGACTATTTTAAGTATTTAGTTGAAAGATTTTATTAACAAGATTTATTGTCCAACAGTAAATTTTGTCTGTCACGAAAACAAAAATTTGACATCGAAATTTGTTGCTCCGAAATGGAGCGCGGAAGTGAAAAACTCTCATTTCCACTTCGCTTGTTTGGTTGGAAGACCACTTCCCCTCTACTTATATAAAAAAAAAAAATACTATTCATGTCACTTTAACAAAAAATTGTACTTTTTCACTCACTTCAACAACCAACCAAATTTATTTGAAAAAAAAACCAACCAAATTAATTTCAAACTTTGAGATTTTTAACTTCCAATATCCACTTCTTCAAAGTATTCAAACGATTTTTTTTTTACTTCGTCCAACTTTATCGTAATGCGTGCATCAAATGTAGATTTTTGGACTTTTTATTTTGCTCTATTTCGACGAACCAAACAACAAAGTGATGTTGGAATATACATAAAGAAGGATAACAACCTTTACTCCTTGTTGTATGTATTTTTCTAAACAAAAAAAAAAACGAAAATAACTATTCTCCAATTGAAAAGGAGAAAAAAAATAAAAAAATGGTTGAAGATAATTCTAAATTTTTTATATTGTTCACTAGTGGAAAAATAAAATTTTGAAAGTTCATGTCAAATCAAAAAAAAAAAAAAAAAAAAAAAAAACTAGAAACTTATCTATTTTTTACTGAAATGGTGGAAACTAAAACACCACGTGAAAACAATATTTATTATTATTATTATTATTATTTAAAAATAGTCTAAACTAATTAATAAGACTTATAACGATATTATTTTAATAATAATATCCTATCATATTGTTCTATTAAATTTTTTTTATTTTATTTATTTGAAAGTCATTTTTTTAGTTTCTAAAAGATTCAAAATGGCATTTTTCCAAGTTTTTTAAACAGAAAATTTACTGTACCGATAAAAAATATATAATAATTAAATACACCGATATAAATTTGAAAAATTTAAAAATAACGATATAAGGTTGAAAAAATTAAAAATAACGATACGATTCGCCATCCAAGTTGGCAAAAATTTGGAAAAAATCTGACATGTATTAAAAAAAAAAAAACAAACTTTCGCCAACTCCGTTGGCGAAATCCGGAAAAAAAAAATTTTAAAAAAAAAATCAAAAAAAAAAAAAAAATCAAAAAATCAAAATTTCGCCAACTCAGTTGGCGAAATCCGAAATAAAAAAAAAAACAAAAAAATTCAAAAAAAAAATTCAAAATTTCGCCAACTTAGTTGGCGAAATCCGAAATTAAAAAAAAAAAAAAAAATTCAAAATTTCGCCAACTCAGTTGGCGAAATCCGAAATTTAAAAAAAAAAATTTTAAAAAAAATTAAAAAAAAATTTAAAAAAAAATTAAAAAAAAAATTCAAAATTTCGCCAACTCAGTTGACGAAATTAGGAAAATGGGTTTTTTTTGGGTTCGGTTCGGTTTTTTTCACTAGATTTTTTGTGATTTCTTCGGTTCGATTTTTTTTAACGTAAAGGAAAAAATGGGTTCACCATATTTTCGCCAACTGGGTTGGCGAAAATTTGGTTTCCCAATTTTTTGGTTGGTTCTGATAAGGTTGTTGATAGGGATTAAATGATTGTAGGTGTGGGTTTAAATGGGTTCGGGTGGATGTGTTGGTAGAATTTAATTGTTGTTAGGTGGTTAAATATTTAGGTGGGTGTTGGTGGAGGTTATGTATTATAAGTAGAGAGTGGGACATCGTTGCAACATCACAGAAGAGAGTTGTAAGGATCACAGAAGAGAATAGGAGGAGGAAGCACAGAAGAGAAGAGAAGAGCATAGCAGAGAAGAGCAGGAGTAAGAAAGCAGAGAAGAAGAGAAGAGAAGAACATAAGAAAAACAGGTTTGTAATTTTTTTATTATAATTATAATTATGTAATTGTAGTTACTATTTTAATTATTATAAATGTAATGTTCGTGTACTAACACTAAATTAAATTAAAATATTGCAGATGGGTACCCAAAACGATGGACGTATTCCAGGAGGGCCTACTACAGATACGATTATCCAGCTACGTGAAACACACATTTCTAGTCTAGTATTTTCTGGACAGGTATATTAAAATTAAATTATTTTAGTAAATATAATTTATATTTTTTTATATGTCTAATAATAACATCGTTTATATATGTCATATATAGCAATACGATTATCCTGATACGTTTCGAGTACGAGAGCATGTCGCATGGCGTTATGAGGACGACGTTGGGTACTGGATGTTGACTGAAGAACAACATGGTATGGTGAACGTATTTGGTTTTGATCATATTGATCAGATACATTTTCTACGTCACGACCGAGACTTGATCTTCAGTTTAGTTGAGCGGTGGTGGCCAGAAAGAAATACCTTTCAGTTACCGTTCGGAGAAATGACAATTTTGTTAGTAGATGTGGTAAATATCTTAGGATTACCTATTACGGGTGAACCTATAATATTTGAAACTGATGAAACATTTTGCGCCAAAAGTGTGATAAGGAAGTATTTAGGCGTGGAGCCGCCTACCATATATGGTAAAAGTTTTGTGACGCTGTCGTGGCTCCGCCACAACTTTATGCACCTAAATCGTATTGGTGAGGAAGAAATCTTAGTGGATGCGGAACGAGTAAGTATAACATTTAATATTTTTATTTATGTAATATATATATTTATTTAGTTTAACTAATATAATTTTTTATTATATGTTCAGGTTACTGCTTGCACCAGGGCCTACTTACTAGGTCTAATAAACAGAATTTTATTTCCAAACTCCGGATTTAGGGCAAATTTACGTTTTTTACCTTTTCTGGAAAATCTGACAGAACCTACCCGTCATGCATGGGGAGCTTCTGTGTTGGCATATCTGTACAACTCCATGTCAAATTTTGTGCATTTTATTTCAGCTGATAAAAGACAGAAAAATTTGGTGGGGAGCTCCTCTTATCAGCAATAGAATCTACGGATTCCAGGAGCTTCGATTCCGACATCGAGCCATAGATGATTATAGCCTCCGCTGCTATTATGATTATGTAGAAGGGATGGTACGTTATTTTTATATGATAATGCATATGTCTATCTCCGTAGTACTTATTTATGTCCTCTATTGTGTATTTCAGCTTCCAGATTTATATATCGCATACCAAAATCAGCCAGTAGGGGACCCGTTACGCACAGCGGTTGGCAAATTTTTGGCTGCTATGCAATGAGGACCGACTCTTCCGAACCCTCCCTTATGTATTCCAGGAGATTATCCTGAGAGTTTTGTTGCACAACGACAAGCACGCCCCCCTAGGAAGTATACCACAGTTTGGTATCAAGATGATGGTCTGCCACTGCAAGATGACGATGTTCCTTCTCAGGCGACGGCCGGTGCGGGCACTTCTCAGTGGGATGGTGCGGGCACTTCTCAGTGGGATGGTGCGGGCACATCTCAGTGGTCTGACTGGGGTGCTTCTCAGCCGACGGCCGGTGCAAACACTACTCAGTGGGATGGTGCAGGCACTTCTCAGTGGCCTGACTGGAGCACTTCTCAGGCGACGGCCGGTGCGGACACTTCTCAGTGGGATAGCCTATTCGCCCCCGGCTCTACCACCTATTCGCATATCTTGACAACTCCATCAGCACCGATGCCATCTCAAGTGGAGGACAGTCAAGGAGGTGGTGATGATGCGGCCCCAGAGAATACACGAGAAAGGAGGGACCGACTCAATCTCAGAGAGATTGATCGTCCAAACTATTGGAAATTAGCCAAGAGAGGTCGATGAAATTGCTATATCAGTACGAACTTTATTTGAATGTAACTTTGTTCTATTTCAATGAAATTACATATTGTTCTCATAAAATAAAACTATTTGAAACTATCGGCAATGCCTTTATTCTCTTGGTTGGTTTGTACATCTTCTTCTATTGTGTCCTAAACTATTGCAGTTACTACATCGAAGATCTCTTGAAGCTTGATCATTTGCTTTGATCCGGTTCTTCTTTGGTCTTCCCGCCTTGCGTCGTACATCTGGTACTCCAATGTGTCCTCTAACCAATGTATTTTGGAGGTTGTAGGGGACTGGAATTGGCTCCAGGTGCAGCTCATATACGCTTCTTAATGCTTGCTTAGAGAAAATACCTGGATAAAAACTCTCGATGCTAATATTTTTAGACTTACACGCATAACATGCATGTACACATGGAAGCAAAGTATGATACCACTTTAAACATGAACAAGATTTTACATCTAAGTCTACAACATATGTTCTATTTGTTTTACAATCTAATATTTCAAACAAATATCTAACTATATTTAACGTTTGCAGCCGGTGTTTTTCTTTTATGATAAGAGCCATAGTTTGTAACATCTTAGGACAAAAATCAGTCTGAAGATTTTCAGCTTTTTGCCTATTTTTGTCCTGAAGTGTTATAATTTTGGCTCGAATTCCATCAAGTAGTGTCGTTATTGGTTTATCACGTAAATTTTTTACCCAGTTATTGAAGCATTCAGCAAGATTCGACGTGTGAATACCTAATCTGGGACAAGGAGAATACGCTGTTATCCAGTGTGAAAAAAATACGAGTTTCATCATTTACTCTAACGAGCCAGTTGTAAACATCTATGTTTTCTGATTTTATTTTTTCCAAACAATAGTTCGCATCTGTTTCATTATAACATCTAGCAAGATAGTCTAAACTATGTTGAAAATGTGAAAATCTGAAGACTTTTTTTAAATTTTGTTTAAAATGTTGAATACAAAAAAAATGAGACGATTCTGGAAATATATCATGCATAGCCCTTATCAATCCTTTTTGTTTATCTGATATAAAAGAAATTGTATTCCATGCATCAAAATATTTTTCAAAAGATGTTCTCAAACCATTTAAAAACCAAGTCCAAGAATCAGTATTTTCACTCTCAGCAACAGCATAAGCAATTGGATATAATTGATAATTTGGATCATGAGCACAAGCAATAAATAAAATACCTTGATATCTAGAAGAAAGAAAAGTAGCATCAGTACTAATCACAGGTAAACATCCCCTTAAAAATCCATCAATGCATGCCTTAAAACAAATAAAAATTCTTTTAAATCTATTGTCTTCTGTAGTCTGTATAAAACATTGGCTACCTGGATTTGTCTCAATAATTCTAAAATCATACTCTTCATGACTACTATATGCATCAATATAACTACCATTTATTTCGGATAGAGCAAGTTCCCTAGCTTTCCAAGCTTTAGAATATTTAATATATATTCCATGTTCTCTAAATATATCATTTACAACATGCGATGGACTATACGACTGATTATCTCGAATTCTATCAATAATCTTATTTTTAACCCATACAGTAGTAGCTAATGGATGAGAACTTGTTATAAGTCCACCTAAACAAGAATGTACGTTTTCTAGCGTTGTTATAACAAAACTTTCACCTTTACCACTTGCTTTCGCATATACTCTCCAATTACAACTTGAATCGTTACATTTATATATAATCCCACTAGCATTGTTTAAAGTAGCATGACATGTAAAATTATGTGCAATTGCTATATCACTAATAAAACATCTAAATTCAGAACGATTATCAAATTTTTTTCCAATAATTAATCCTGAAATGCTAACACTATTAACATTGCCATCAAATTCATCATCTAAATTTTCAATTAAATCATCACTGTTTTCATCGTCGTTATTACCATCATCTACTATATGTTCTTGTTCAGTAAATGAAATAACTTGATGAGAAGAACTAGGAACAGTATTAACTTCATTAGAAACATGTATACTACTTGCAATATTATTTCTAGGTGGTGGTGAAGTTACATAAATATTAATATACGTTGCTTGTAAATTAACTTCTAAAATAAATTTTCATGCTTGTTCACTAACTAACTTTATACAATTAGTTAAATAAACATGAACCAATATAAATTCATAATCAATAGAATATTGCTCAACAATTTGATTATGTAAACTATCAAACGAAATATTTCGATCAATTAAAAAAATTTCAGTTAAACCTCCTTCATAAACTAACCCATTAAGCACACCTCCGACCGAACATAATATTGTTAAACTTTTATCCATCACAGAATGAGCTTCTAAATACAAAGTGATTGACCTCCTGTTTGAAAGTAGAATAAGTGGATTGAGTGAGAAATGAATAGAAGAAGGAAAGAATTTATAGAAATGAAAAAATTTAGCCGTTGTAAAAATTTAGCCGTTGTCAAAATATGAACGTTACTATGACAGAGTTACTATTAACATATCTATGACAGAGTGAGTACTATTAACGTACCTATAAAAAAAACCAAAAAAAAAAAACCAAAACAAATAAACCCCTAAACAAATTAACCCAAAAAATCTAAAATAAAACCAAAACCAAAACAAATAAATCTATTTTTTTTTTAAAATTTCGGATTTCGCCAACTGAGTTGGCGATATTTTGATTTTAAATTTTTTTTTTTTTTTTTGAAATTTTTTTTTTAATTTTTTTTTAAATTTTTTTTTTCCGGATTTCGCCGACGGAGTTGGCGAAAGTTTTCTTTTTTTTTTTTTTTTTTTTAATACATGTCAGATTCTCATCGGATTTTCGCCAGATGGGTTGGCGAAAATCCAGTTTTTCAAATTTTCGCCATCCCTTCTGGCGAATCGTATCGTTATTTTTAAAATTTTCAAACTTATATCGGTGTATTTAATTATTATATATTTTTTGTCGGTACAGTAAATTTTCTGTTTTTTAAAATAGTAAACAACCGTGAACACTTAACGAGCTATTTGGTAATGAGAATTGGTTATGAATTTGAATTAAAACCCAGATTTGGATGAAGATTCAGTCTTCATATGTTTGGCAACAAGTGAATTAAGAGACTTGAAGTTGAGTGGTTTACTGTGCATAATTTGTTTTTTTTTGGATTTGGAAGAAGAAGAGAATCGAATGAGCCGAGAAGTGCCGACTCCTATTCCGCGCTGGATCTGGTGGATTTTGGGATGAGACGTCTCACCGGACTTTCGCTCTTCCATTTTTTCGACCATCTTTTCTTTTTTAACAGTTTAAAATCATAATTTGCCGTACCGGTCAATATCGATCCGATACGCTAAATATCGTTACTGTTTGGCATGTTTCGATTCGATATCGATCGACTGATACTAACCGATACCGTTAAAATCGATAATTTTTCTTCCAGTTATTTCAACAAAGAAAATTTAACGAAAAAGACCAATCAACAAAGGTGTAAAAATATACTAATATCAGTTAAACCAATCGGTAAGAATAACTACTATTTCAGTCAATTTCAAAACTACTAAAAAATAACATATTAAATACTTACAATTATATATATATATATATATATATATATATATATATATATATATATTCTAAAATTTAATAATTATTTTTTTACTGATACCAAAGAAAATTTGATATTCTGATCCGAAATCATGTTACTGTCGATCCTGAAAATATATGATATCGATTCCAATGTCGATACTACAAATCTTGTTTAGAACATTTATTTATTTATTTTTTTATCTTTTAGATCTATTCCATTTTCCAGGAGTATTTGAGAATAGTGAGGTTGTTGTCAAAAAATATATATATATATATATATATATATATATATATATATATATATATATTTTGTATCAAATAATCTCAATCATATATTTTTTGAAATATATGATCATAAATTATTCAATTTAATTATTGCTACATCAACCTACTTTATAGCCATATATTTATAAAAATTGTATGACTGAAATTGTTTAGTACAATAAATGATGCATTAAATCTTGGTACAGTATGCTCTACTACATGCAATTCATGGGCACATCGTGTAACGCGTGTGGTTATAAAACAAGCCTCGGGTCCCTCCAAATCAAGCGGTATTCACATGCAAGGGAGCATCTCGTCTTATTTTTATTCGTCCCAATATTTTAAGCACACAATAATTTTCCTGCGTTTCTTGTTTTTGTTTTTTTGCACTCGTCATTCCTTTCTTTTCCTCCTCGACTATTAATACTGATCCCACACACACTTGGGTAGTGAATAGAGAGAAGCAGGGAGAGAGAGAGAGAGAGAGAGAGAGAGAGAGAGAGAGAGATGGGTGGTGAAACAATGATGAGTAGTAGTAGCACAACAATGTCTAGTGCTAGTATTCCTCTTGCGCTAATTCCTCTGTTTGCGATTTTGGTGATCACATACTTGTTCTTGAAGAGATCCTCATCCAACGTGACCAAGGGCGACGCCAACTTCCCACCGGGCTACAGTGGGTGGCCTTTCTTCGGGGAGTTCTTCGAGTTCATGAAGCCTTTCCCGTCCTACACCCCGGGCAAATACATGGAGGAACGTATCCAAAAGTAAGTTACTCTATCCTTCCCACTCTTAGCTTCCTTCCTTCCGGTGATGCTCAAGTTGTCTGCAATTTTTGTGGCTGCGGTGGGTCCCGCACCACAGAAAATTAATTGACGAAGCCAATGGAAGAGGGAAAGTGGGGATGCGGGCCAATTTGGGACCCGTGACCATATATTATTATTTTTCTTTCTTCCTAACATAAAAGTACTTTCAAGAAAATTTAATTTTTTTTTCTTATTATACTACTTTACTATTGTGCGCGTTCTCACACACGGACGCGCACATAAGCTCCACATACTACTACTTTAGAAACTGTAAGTAAATAATTTCACGTCCAATGATACTCTGAAGTCAGTCAATCCAGTTCAACTCAAGGCATAGGGTCGTCTGTCTATTCGCTAGGTCAGCTCACAAGGTCATAGGTACATTTTAAGTTCACGATTCTTTATCGAGCAAATTCGTTGCACGATACTGAATCGTGAACTTAAAATTGTACCTATGACCTTGTGAGCTGACCTAGCGAATAGGCAGACGACCCTATGTCTTGAGTTTAACTGGAGTGGCTGACTTCAGAGTATCGTTCAAGAAAACGTTAGATCGGAACGTGACATATTGGTATCAAAGCATGGCATCACGTCCCGATGGAAACGATCGTCCCGCGGGAGCGCTGGCGCCAGCGAGAGATCGGGACGTGACATATATACCTAGATCTTTTGGTATCGGAGCATGGCATCACGTCCCGATGGAAACGATCGTCCCGCGGGAGCGCTTGCGCGGTGATTTGCGTCTAGCGGGGAGGACCGATTCCAGCGGGAGATCGGGACGTGACAAATAACAAGCCACAAATAACTGAAAAATCGATAACCATGGACAGATATGTAAGCAGGCAATGTTTAACGTGTTTCAGTAGAACTCGACCTACTCCATGTGACAAGAGATTTTTTTTTTATATTAAATTTATAAGAGAAAAATCTGAATGATTACACGTCCAAACCATAATGTGTAACCGTCTCAAAAGATCTCGAACGAGCTCTCTTTCAATCCCCCATCTCTAGGTTTCCTTTATGGCCTCCAATTTTTTTTTCTTCCAAAAGGCAAGAAGAAGCTCTTATAAAGGATCCTCAATTTAGTTACAAGTTAGGAACAATCTTAACCACCAACAAAACATTGAACTGCATACAAAATTAACCAGCTCCAAGAAAACGAATATACTGGCAATATAATGCCATTATACCTTGTGGGAGATTTTTAGACCCTCCCGAACTTGTTTGAAAACTTTAGTGCACTTATCAGTATGCTGGCATTATATTGTAAGTATTCTATTTGATACTCTTTGGCTGTTGAGAGCTCCGTATCGAAGCTTCCACTCATCCCGGGCTTCTCCAATCATCGAACGATGTCCGTCGAATGCAAAATATATACAACAATCTCCTCCTTAGCCCGTTTTCAATTAGCCACTTCATGAGAATGTTGTCAATATTTTTCGCTCCTTTAACTTTAGCTCTCACTTTGGTTTTTCTCCACCAATACGATCTTTAGCTAGAACAAAGAAACTAAAGCACATACACAGTCTTGTCCAAAACTGAATATGGTCCCTGAGACGATCATTGTCTATAACCGTGAAATTGTTTCTAATATGGTCTTTGCACCATAACCGCAAAGCTTTCTTTAACACGATCTTTGTCCAAAAATCGCAAAATTGTCACGACTCTCATTCTAATGCTGATAACCTTCCTCAAACTTGCGTACTTGAATAGAAATCAAGACAGACTTGAACTTCTCCATAATAATCACCTTTGATAGCATGTTAGAATCCTGAAAAAATGCACCATTTCAATTTTGACTTAGCTTTTTTTTTATATCCTTCTAATTCACGAATGAATAGACACGACATTCAACACATGTAAAGAAACATAACTGATTGTATGTCCTCTCCATACGTCCTCAGAAATCGAAGATCGATGACTGTATATGGTGATATATTGATCAAATAACGCATTGTACTCATTATTTCTATCCATAGTCCTTCGTAAGATCGATTTGCAACCACATACTCTTCGCTCTATCTAGTAATATCATGCTAATATGCTATGTTATTTCATTCTACTCAAGACGTCCTTTAAATGTCTATTGCCTATGCGTGCCCTACTCTCTGCAGTTGTCTTGACACTATGTCGAGCTGTACCCATCTCCAATGCATGTCCATAAATACTTCATCATTCGTCCCTATTATTTCTCCACAATCATGTTCTACTCTCGAAATCTAGAATATATGTCTTATTTGTGTTTGAGAAAATAAATTCATACTTTTCATGAGAAGTCACCTATGAAGATGACGTTGTACTCGACACCTCCCTTTGATGGAATTGGTGACGGGCCAATACATCATAGTGAATGTAATATAGGATTCCTTCGATTTGTGGACCGCTTGCTTTAAGCTAAGTTTATGTTGCATTGTAATCTTGTCCGAATTTGGATTTTTTTTTCCTTCCATCTTCTTTCATTGGCAATCATCCATGATGATTCCTCAAATAGATTTGGCCTTTTCAAAATTTCATTGTTAAGAAGAGTTGTAGTCTCCTCCATCTCGAAAGTTTCCTTTCTATAAAGAATTGTTGTCACCAAAAGGTCAAACGATCCGGAAAGCAAACATAGGAGCAATAACGCTTGGTCCTCCTCCTCCGTCTTTATTTCGAGATACAAAACATCATTAACAATCTTCAAGTTATTAATCATCATGAATTCTCTTTGGGCCTTAACGAAACAATAATTTTAAAAATCCCGATCTAGGAAGATACAAAAGGAATCCATGTCGTTACCTAGCCTAAACCTAAATCAAAGAATTTGAAATTCTGATGGTTCCTAAGGTCTGATGCACATACGTGGAAGCAACACACAATAACTTTAACGACGATGAGTAAATATAATATATAAATAATCAAACAATAGCATCAAGAACAAACTTGCAAACGTGCAATATCTAACATTGTTTGGTCATGCTTGACCTACTCCACGGAAAAAGAAAATAAATAACTTTAGTAAATCAACAAGAGAATTTTTTTTATAAGGATTATACACATCGTAATGTGAAATCCTCTCTCTTTATGTGTGTCTGTGTTTTTTCAAGTACTTTTTCTTACAAAGTCTCTTTAAACCTCAACCTCCCATTCCTAGGGCATGGAGAAGCTCTTTAAAGGATTCCTAATCCAGTCTTAAGTTTGGAGCAATTATGATCGTGAAAACATCCTTTAATCTAAATGCACACAACATGAACCAACCCTGGCCAAACTAGTATATTGTATTGGGGATCTTCAGATCCCCAAAACTTGTTGAAAACTTTGGTACACTTACCATTATAGTGCTAGCATTATGTTTTGTACTCTTTAGCTTTTGACAGTCTTAGTCCTGTATCGATGCTTCGACTCCTCTAAAACTTCTTGGATCATCACAAGGCGGCCCCAGTACTCCAAATTGAACACAGGACACATACAACAATTACTTCATATTTCATATTGTGCCTCTATAATTTATTGGTTTTAACGTTTGTGTTTGATTGTGATACTAGTTCTTGTCTATAGTTTAATATTTGCTTATAACGCTCTCAAATGCGGATATACCAATTGTTTTTTGATATGTCCTTTCTAGAAACTAAGTTTTCAAGAGGGGATTCTATCGTGTCCATCCCTATGGGAGTCTTCCATCGTAACCAACAGGCCACGACCCACGGACCGGGTATTCCAATCTTAATTTTCTCGGAACCATTAGTCTGACTCCTAGCTCTACATATGCAGGTTCGGGAAGATTTTCACCACCAACCTCCTGGGGAAGAAGTTGATAGTCTCCGCCGACGCGGAGCTGACCCGTCTCATGCTGACGAACGAGATGAAGACGTTCGAGACCGAATGGCCGGAGCACTACAAGAAGCTGATGGGGGAGTCTAGCATCCTGATCCTCAACGGAGAAGAGCACAGACTGCTCCGGAACAGCGTCCTCAACTTCTTCAGCTTCGCCAGGCTCGAATCGCACTTCCTCAAGGACGCCAACGAGATCGCTACGGGGATCATGAGCTCGTGGAAGGAAGGGAAGGTCGTATCCGCCCTTGGTGCCTCCGAGACGTACACTCTCGACTTCGCGCTGAAGAATGTGATGGGCATGCAGCCGGGAGAGCCCGAGATTGAGCAGTTCCGGCACGACTACCATGAGTTCCGCGAGGGGCTACTTTTCGCTCTCCCGATCAACTTCCCCGGCACTCTATATAACAAATCTTTGAAGGTACGGACTGATAGGAATGTTTCAACATTATATATCTAGAAGGAAGCTGCTAGGTGAACCGCAATTCTGGCCCACAGAACTGGCCTGCAGCCACGTGTCAGCACTCCATTGGCAGGGCAACCGAAATGTTGACCCAAGTAAATAGGGGGGCAGCCAATAGGGCTCTGACACGTGGCTGCGGGCCAGTTTTGCGGGCCAGGACTGGCGGTTCACATATCATTTTCCTATCTAGGACGTAGGATGGAAGTACACTATACGGACACATGAAACGTTAGACAATATAAACCAGTTTAATTTGTGGAATGGATGATTCCGACCATGAGATCTTGTTCTGATACCGTGTTAATTAATCATTGTTACAAAAAGTTCGAACCGATAGAATCGGTATAGAGACATTACATTTCTAAAATGGTTGTTCGTCCCCGTATCTATTTGTGTCAAACACACAAACATTGAATAGGACACTCCAAAATGCAATAGCTAGGATACACGAAAACACGGTGTCATGCACTACTCTTAAGTTCTTGAACAATGCTGGTACGTATAGGCGAGGTACAAAGTCCAGAAGGTCATCAGGCGAATCTACGACGAGCGGAGGAAGATCGAAGGATGCAGGGGACCGAGAGGAGACGACTACATCGGGTGGACGATGAGCGGTACCAGCTTGACAAAGGACATGATTTGTGATCTCATGCAAGGTGCGCTCTTTGCTAGCGAAGAGACGACCTCGAGGGCCATCTCGCTCATCATGTTCTTCCTCGAAGGCTCTCCGAAAGCCCTAGAGCACCTACGGGTATCGTATCGTGTCGTGTCGGAGCTCTCCTCGTCTCCTTTTTCTGTGTCAGAGTCCTTAGCTAACCGGACGCGTATGCTCATTTTTCAGGAGGAACACCTCAAAGTTCGTATGCCTAAAGATAAAGATGGATGGAGTATGCTGTCATGGGAAGGTTACAAGCAATTGCAGTTCACCCATTGTGTAAGAAATAGCTCAAGCTCGATACACAGATTAACTAATTTTTCTATAACTTCGAAAAATTCTGAAATACTTAGCGTATCGACTCGTTTATACTTTGTTGCTAAAGGTTATCAACGAGTCGCTTCGACTTGGTAATATTACAAGATTTCTAGTCAAGAAGGCGCTGGCTGATGTAACCTTCAAAGGTTAGTAGAGTGGCAAGGTTAATTTGCCCTAGTTTCAATTGACATGATCAAGGCATGATGAACATATAATCTTTTTTGATAATTTTGTCTAGGCTACTTGATCACGAAAGGAACTCCGGTCGTCGCTAGCTTCGCTTCCGCGCACTTCGATCCTTCCCTGTTCAAGGACCCCGAGCGTTTCGATCCATGGAGATGGCAGGTGAGTTTTAGACAACAATATCAAGATGTCTAGTTCAATGGCTCTGATAGCACGTAGAAAAGAATAATGAGATAATTTATTAATAGAGAAGGATTACATATATACGGGAGAGGACTAGCCTCCTCTTTATTCTCTACAGGATGTGGGACTAAATAACATAACCAATACTCAACATTTCAGACTCCGTCTGGGATCATGAAGACCAACAACTTCTTCCCGTTCAGCGGAGGGCCGCGGCTCTGCCCCGGTGCGGAGCTCGCAAGGATGGAGATGGCGGTGTTCCTTCACCATCTCCTGCTGAACTTCAACTACGAGCTGGCCGACGACGACAAGCCTACCGCCTTTCCGGTGATCAACTTCCCCAAGGGGTATCCTATCAAGGTTACTGCTCGGGAGTGATGGGCTCTAGTGAAAAAGAGTATGGATCTTAACTCCTTGGGATGTTATGTAGCTATTCTTAGCCACTTCCTCATTTTCATCAGAACTATTATATATGTAAGGGTAGTAATAAATTTCCTGGCGAAGAGTAAAATGTTTCCTAAAATTCTCTCTATGTAATGTTTCTCTAATCTTTTTCCTGATGTGAATGAATCAACGTAGTAGCTGGAGAAGAGAACCCCACGCATGAATCTGTGTTTAAAGTATGATATGAATCACGATGTATGTGTGTGTGTTACAACGGATGCAAGAGAGATGAATGAAGAGCAACAATCAAAGCACTCAAGAACACCACAGATTTATAGTGGTTCGCTAATCATATGTTAGCTACGTCCACTGTCAAAGGAGAGACAGTTTTATTGCTCTTGAGAAGAGAAAACAGATTACAGAGATAATGGGTTAATAACCCTGGGGAGTTTATATATTACTCTCGTAACAGATATGGAGATACACCCCCTGAACTTGAGGCTCAAACTGATAACTGCAGCCTACAAAAAAATGGGACTAAACCGCAACCTGAAGATAAGGGACAGTGCCCATATCCATAACCAAAGCCTGAATTCATGGCATATTCTAACAAATCTCCACCTTGACTTGAATCCTCTCACAAATAACAGATGCACCATAATAATGCCAGACGTACGACTTACTCCTCTGCCTCAGATTTTGCACCCCACGGGACAATTAACAGCTTCTAACATTTAGTAAGTCCAAACAATGTTGGAACTTGCTATGTGGGACAGGCTGGGTGAACATGTCAGCTGGGTTATTAGCAGTACCCACTTTGTTCACCCTAATTCTCATCTCACTTCTCAGAAAATGATACCTTACATCGATGTGCTTAGTCCTCTCATGATGAACTTGATCCTTGGTTAAACATATTGCACTCAAACTATCACAATAGACTAAAGCCTGATCATGATGTAGACCCAAATATTAATCAGTCCTTTCAACCAGATTCCCTCTTTGGCTGCTTCTGTTAACGCCATGTACTCTGCTTCAGTAGTTGACAAAGTCACTATAGGCTGCAAAGTAGTTTTCCAACTAACAACAGAACCACCAAGAGTGAAAACATAACCAGTCATAGATCTTCTACTGTCAACATATCCCGCATAATCAGAACTGAATAACCTGTTACCAAACACTGTGTATCACCTCCATAAATGAGACCAACATCAGATGTACCTTTAAGGTAATAAAAAAAAATTCTTCACAGCTTGCCAATGCTCCTTACCAGGTTCTCCCATAAACCTACTAACAACACTAACATCATGTGCAAGATCAGGCCAGACCATAGCATACATCAAGCTTCCTACTGCACTAGCATAGGGAACTCGAGACATGTACTCATTCTCCTCCGCAGATTTAGGTGCAAACGCAGTAGACAAATGAGTATTTGCAGCACTTGGAGTATCTATGGGTTTTATTTTAGACATGCCAAACCTTGACAATATCTTTTGAATGTAACCCTTCTGTGATAAGAAAAGCTTCTTCTGACTTCTATCCCTATAAATCTCCATTCCCAGAATTTTTCTGGCTGCACCCAAATCCTTCATCTCAAACTCAGCACTAAGGAGACCCTTCAACTTCTGAATATCTGACTTGTTCTCTGCAGCTATCAACATATCATCTACATACAGGACCAGATAAATGAAAGAACCATTTGTTGCCTTGTTGTAGTGAACACAACAATCATACGGACTCCTGGTGTAGCCAATCTCTATCATATAGCTATCAAACATCTTGTACCACTACCTCAGAGACTGCTTCAATCCATACAAAGACTTCTTCAACTTGCAAACATAATATTCTTTTCCAGGAACCTGAAAATCATCTGGCTGGGTCATGTATATCTCCTCCTCCAACTCTCCATGTAGAAAAGCTATCTTCACATCTAGTTGTTCAAGCTCCAGATTCTGATGTGCAACTATGGCTAGTAGCACCCTGATAGAAGTGTGTCTGACCACTGGCGAGAAAATCTCATTGTAGTCTACTCCCTCTTTCTGATGGAACCCTCTTGCAACTACCCGAGCTTTATACTTGATACCCTCAGCAGATGACAGTCCTTCCTTCTTCTTGAAGACCCATTTACAAGTGATGTTTTTTTCTCTCCGAGGGCAACTTGACTAATTCCCAAGTCTGATTCTTGTGAAGTGACTCCATCTCATCTCCCATTGCAGCAAGCCATTGGGTAGACTCAGTACATGTAACTTCTTCCTTGTAAGTGGATGGCTCATGAGGATCCACCTCTTCAGCAACTTGAAGTGCATAAGCCACCATATCCTCAAAACTCTACCTCTTGGGAGGATTCCCCAAGTTAACTCTCATAGGTCGATCAAGGGCCAAACTGTGCTGATTAGTTGCTGGTGATGAAAAATCTGGTGGTTCTGTTTCTGAATGTGAGTGTTGATTTTTATCTTCTTGATGTGATTCACTCTCATCTTGAGAACTTGCTGCTCCACCTGTTTCTCAACATTGACATTTTCTGATATAACAAAAGACTTCACAGTGGGGTTAAACATAGAATTTTCATTGAAGACTATATTTCTACTAAGTATAACCCTCTTTTCAGATGGAGACCAGATTCTATACCCTTTAACCCCATCCCATAGCCTATAAACACCCATTTTTTAGCTCTTGGCTCTAATTTACCCTCATTTACATGATAATAGACAGTACAACCAAAAACTCTCAGATTTGAGTAATCAGAAGGCTTACCAGACCATACCTCATAAGGAGTTTTGAGATGTATACCTGTATGAGGTCCATGATTTATCAGATAACATGTTGTACTAACCGCTTCTGCCCAGAAACTTCTAGTTAATCCAGCATTAAAGAGCATGCACCTAGCTCTCTCCAGAAGTGTCTGATTCATACGTTATGCTACACCATTTTACTGCGTTATATCCCTGATTGTATGATGCCTAGCAATCCCTTCATTCTTGCAGAACTCGTTAAAATCAGACCAACAAAATTCCAGACCATTATCAGTTTGCAGCCTTTTGATCTTCTTCCCTGTTTGATTTTCCACTAATGCCTTCCGCTGCTTGAAATTCTTAAAGGCTTCACTTTTATGCTTCATCATGACCACCCAAGTCGTTCTTGAGAAATCATCAATCAGTGACACAAAATATCTGTGACCCCCTAAAGACTCAACACGAGAGGGACCCCAACAATCAACATGAATGTAATCAAGTGTGCCTTTTGTTCTGTGAATTGCTTTAGGAAACTTGTTGCGATGTAGTTTCCCAAAAACACAGTGTTCACAAAATTCAATATCCTTGACAAAGAAGATCCCCTTTTGACAGAACTTGCATCCCTCTTTCACTCATATGAGCAAGTCTCATATGCCATAGTTTGTCATATCATTCTTGTCAACTTCAGATGATGCAACATCAGCAGAACCTGATAGCGTAGAACCTTTAAGAAAATACAAAGTACCTCGCTTTACACCTTTCAACACCACATTAGAACCTTTGCAGACATGTAGAACTCCACCTTCACCTTGGAAACTGAACCCCTTTTTGTCCAAAAAACTCAGTAATATCATATTCTTTGTCATGCGTGGAACATGCCTAACATCGTTCAAAGTACATAAGTTTCCATCATGTGTCCATATCTTAATTGAGCCTATTCCAACCGCCTTGCAGACAGAACTATTAGCCATTGGGATATTACCACCATTTACCTGCTCATAAGTTGTAAACCACTCCCTACGCGGACATATGTGGTAAGATGCCCCGGAATCTAGAATCCACATATCGTTGTGATGTGCATGTTCATCTGCAACTAAGGAAATATCATCTTTGGAATTGGTGCCATCTTCTGCTACAGCAACAGTACCTGATGCTCTCTCCTGTTGTTTCTTCTTCTTTGGACATTCATGTTTCCAATGTCCCTTCTCTTTACAGTAGTTACAGACATCATCGATTTTAGGACCCTTATAAACTGGCTTCTTGAATTTCTTCTTCCCTGAATTTCCATGTCCCTTACTCCCACTAGCAACTAACCCGACAGTCTGTTTATCTGAACCTGTACCAGTCGTCTTATGGCGCAGCTCTCTGGTGTGAAGAGATAATCTAAACTCTTCCAGAGACATAGTATCTTTCCCAATAATAAAGGATTGCACAAAATTTCCCTACGAGAGAGGTAAAGATACTAACAAAATTAAGGCAGTATCCTCATCTTCAACTTTAACATCAATATTATGCAATTCTAATAGAATTGTATTTAACTAATCCAAGTGATCTCTTAGAGGCGTACCTTCTTGCATTCGCAGACTGAACAAACATTGCTTTAAAAGCAACTTATTGGTTAGGGACTTCGTCATGTAAAGACTCTCGAGCCTACACCATAGACCGGATGCAGTTTCCTCCTTTGCCATCACGGTAATGATATCGTCTGCAAGACACAGCATAATCGTCGAGTGTGCCTTCTCCCCCAGAATGACCATCTCAGCGGTCATGGATTCCGTCGTCTTCTTTACAAGCGGCACCCACAACCCTTGTTGTTTTAACAAGGCTCGCATCTTGATCTGCCATAAACTGAAGCTGTTCCTCCCCGTGAATTTGTCGATCTTCACATTCAAAGCAGACATCTTTCCCACCCAAAAAAAACCCGAACCTGGCTCTGATACTAATTCGTTATAACGGATGCAAGAGAGATGAATGAAGAGCAAAAATCAAAGCACTCAAGAACACACACAGATTTATAGTGGTTCGTTAATCATATGTTAGCTACGTCCACTGTCAAAATGGCTGCAGTGAAACTGTCTCCACAATCAACAGTGTCAACAACATTCGCCTGGTGAGAATTGAAATTCCAGGCTATTCATGATTATTTACTCAAAATAGACTTGGAAACCTAAGGAGATAAAAATCATCATTGTTCAAAGCGAGATTCGACGTTCTTTTGCGTAGGTTGACTCCTAGGAACCAACAATTTCTAATTGTTCAAATAATCAATCTTCTGGTTAACGCTCGATATATCACCTCCCTTCACGAAGTAAGTGCTGATGCGCTAATGGACAACTCAGAAGAGCGCTGAAGCAAAGATGTAAAAGTTCGGACGAGCCGATAGAGAGAGTTCTCTATTTTCTTCATAATTCTTTCTCCTCTTCCCTATTCACTTATGTATTGCATCAAGTATTGGTGCTTTCTTTATATAGAAGAGCAATCACTACTCGGCCAGTTACAAAAACTGAACTTATTTACCTGGATACGGATGTCGAATACATGTACATATTTAAGAATCATGTCTTTCAAAATGATAATTGAAAGACATGCGAACTCAGTTAAAATAATATTTCAGCACCCTTAATAAATTTTGAATAAGTGAAATTATTAATTCATAATTGAAGATGCATATAAAGTTGAAGAAAGCTGAAGGGACTATTTGTCTTGAATAAATATAAATTAAATGTAAGTTTTGGATCCCTAGGTATTAAATAAAAGAGGGTTTTGTTAAACACATTAAAAAATGTGCATTTTACATTGATATTTCAATAAGCACATTTATCAATGCATCTTTCACATTTATCAATAACATTTCAAATAAAATGTACATTGATAAATGTGCTAGTGGTATTACCAATATAGAATGCACATTTTTCAATATGTTAACATGTGCCCTTAGAGCACATGTTAAAAAAATCCAATAAAAGATGAATATAAAGTTGAATAAGAGTTTCTTCAGCTCCCTTGAAAAAAAAACTATATACTATAATTAGTAATAAGAGTTCTCCTTGAATAAGAGGCCCTTCAGTTTTTTAGGTATTAAATAAAAGCTACATTTAAATCAAGTATTATTCCTTCAACTCCCTTAAATAAGTGCAGCAGCAACAACAACAAGCTAAAGTGGCGATGCTAGCTCCCTTCTACTACCTTTAATTTTTTTTCTTCATCTATAGTGTCCGATCGATCCTCACCATGGAGGATCCATTCTGGATTCCTTACCCGTGTCTTGTTGGGTCGACACAGATACATTGTCTTAAAGTGGCGAGTCCGGATAACATAGAACTGAACAACCCACAAATGGCGGCAATACAAAAGGAGTAACTCCTGAAAATGGTATTGAGTGCAGTTACAAGAACTGAACAACCTACAACGAGGCTAGCAAAACAATGGTGCTACCATAGTTGCGCCAACGGAGCTATCCGCCGAGCTACCCAGCGAAGCTAACTCATAAGGATACCAACAGAGCTACTAGTGTGACAACCCGCTAGGCTACCAGCGGAGCAACCCGCGAGGCTACAACGAGCCTACTAGCGCCGTTAGCCTTGAGGCTACCGCTCCTGACACGAACGTACGAAGTGCAAAGTGTGCAATAAAAGCATCACTTTGCACCCTTTGTCCTTCGTTTGAGTCCGACTCCGAGGGACCTAGTCCCGAAGAGATTTCTTTTAAGGAATTGTGATAAAAACAATTGTTGGTTGTGGAATTTAAACCTTATCCATTAGTTAAAAAAAACCACTCCACCACACTTATGACTTAAGCTAACATATCACATAAGTATATGAAGAATAAAATATTTAAATGTACACCGGGATATACTCCAAAATGAAATGGTGGACCAAGTCAATAATGAAAAATCTGACAAATCCCAACAAAAGTTATAGAAATTCCAACTGAATGGATGTAGTTTTTTCTTATTTTGAATTCTCGACATAATGCTTGGACCTGATGTAACTGAATGGATGTAGTTATATTTGAGGATCCACACAAAAAAAATGCACCCAAATCGACTCGTGGTTGATTTTTCATAAAAACCTTCGTCTCGAACTGAGGATCAATCTCTGTGGCAGTCCTATAAAATTGATTTATGGCTTCTCTTCAAACTGATGCTCGTTCATAGCCAACAGCTAAGAAAAGAAGTCACTCTCTTGAAATGATCTATAGTTTTTCTTCAAAAGTAGTCATTGTAAGCATAACTTTAATGTTGAAATAAATCAATGAAAAAAAATAATAATTTTATTAATGAAAATAGAAGAAAAAATTTAGTCCTAAATCTAATTAATATCTAATTCTAATTCTAATCTAATTAATCTTAACAAATGTCAAAGGAAAACCTTAGTTGAATAAGGCATCTTCTAGTATAGAATGCTCCTTGCATGACGGATGAGAGTATCTGATTGTTCTAGTAGGAACTAATTTTTATTATCTCTTGATCCTTAATTTGAGTTGTCCTTGCTTGTTTTATCATAATTCAAGGTACATCTCACAAAATTATCATAATGTATAAAAAAATTAATGACTAACCGTCAGCTCCCTTGACCTCCCATTTATGATCAAAATACCCTCAAATAAGTGTGGTGCACATTGAATTATGGTAGAATAAGTGGGGTGTAACTCAATTTTTTTATTTTATTTACATAGGTTAAAGGAGTTGACTGTTAGTCATTCGATTTCTGTTAAAAGTGAAATTTTTTATACATTATGATAATTCGATAGGGTGTACATTAATTATGGTAAAACAAGGGGAGCAACTCAAAATTTCTCAAAACAGAATCAAGCACCTAGTAATCTGAGAGTCTCACTAATTATACATAAAAGACATAGGATTTTGACGATTATAAGATCAAGTATATACTAATTTGAAGTGGATTTCATAGTCTTGTAGAATGTGGACAGTATTACTTTGCATTGTCTACACCAATTTAATGCGTTCTGTTTTAAGATATTTGTCCCATAAATGAAAAAAAAACAGATAATCAAAATCTCATGTTAGCCAAAGACACAATTTTGATGAGTATTTAAACATCCAAAATTAAGAACTTTTAAATGTTGTTTGTGAAATCCTAAGATTTAGTTACATTAGGTTCACAGTAACAGTATTCGACCCTTCATATGCATATCGGAATCAACAGTACTGGCAGTCTCGTATATGATTGGATTGGATCGGATCGGATCGGATCGGATCGGATTATCAAATTTTTTATATCAGAAATTAAATATTTATTAATAAATTATTAAAATTTTAGAAAAAATATTTATACATTTAGTCATAATTTCAAGTATTTTATTTGTTGTTTCTTTTACTTCTAAAATTGAATGATATAATCGTTATCCTTGCTGACATGTTGACAATGTGAACATGATTTGTTGATAGTCCCTACTTGTTTTAAAAATCGGATCGGACCGGCGGGTTGAACTCGTGAAGCAATAACCTTTTTGGGCTGGTTTAATATCGATCCACTATTTTTTCTTCCAAAAGTTTGATCAATCTGGTCGACCCGGCTGGTCAGACCACCGAACTAATTTGAACCTAAATTTTTAACTTTCGAACCAGTTGAATTTCGAACCAATTTGAATCTAAATTTTTTACTTTTGTTTTGAGCTTTACATGCAATTAAAGTTAATATGTTTACTTCTTAATTAATTCTACAATAGTAAACACGCGAAACTTTTAAGTAGTATGTATGTAATTGTGCACTATGTAATATATTCAATGTAAAATTGTAAGTCTATATAACGGTTTTAATCTAAATTAACCTACTGGATGGACCGATTTGACCCAACCCAGTGTCTTGACCGGATCGATTTTCGGTCTGAATTTTAATACATTGGTTTCAGCCAAGGTCGATCCCGGGAGTTGGATTCCTTAGTATGACCTAAATTTGGTTGTCTCTTGACTCGACTTCTTGTGAGGCGCTTCCTTACGGCATGGGGGTCATCTGCTACCTTGACCTCTTGCAGGTCACGCTGGACCTGTTAGGGGGGGGGGGGGGGGGGGGAGTTGTCCTAAGGGGCTGTTTGGATAGAATTAACTTTTTGAAAGTGTAAAAGTGGCACTTGCAGCATATTGAGTTGCATTACACTTGCAGCAAATGGCACTTTCCAAAATGTGTTTGGATACAATACTTTTTGTCTCCTGCAAGTAAGGAGAATGACTTTTTGTGTTTGGATGTCATATATGACTTTCCTCACTACTGTTCGTCGTTTGTAAAAAAAAACATTAAAAATAAAAGTGTTAAACTCATCCGGCCAATGCAGTGAAGCTGAGGTATGCGTCGGAGGCGGTGCTCGGCTGCTGGAAGACGTATATTCCTCTCTTATCCCATCCAACACGTCCTAAACTACAATCACCCAACTCCCACAGGACATAAGAATGCTTCTTCTTTTTCCTTCTCCTCCTTCTTCCTCCTCCAAAAACCCTAATCAATGGCGAAAGCCCATCGATCTCCCACCGAGATCGAGGACATCATCCTCCGCAAGATCTTTGTAACCTCCCCTATTTTCTAGATTTTTTTAACAATAATTAGAATAATAAAAAGAATAGTAACAATAATAATAATAATAATAATATAGTAACCTTGTATAATAATAATAATAATAGTAGTAGAAATGTATTTTAGAATTTATAATAACTGTTGTAGGTTTTGTCTTTGAGCAAGTGTATAGGAATTCAAACCTTACTCGGATTTCTCTGGTCATGTACCAGTTATGAGATTTTGCGCTAGTCTGTTTCTTGATGCATCCATCTCAAAATACTTTTATTTTCTTTATGCTGAGGAATGTTTGTTTTGTACTTTGGACTTGCGGAGGGGGAGGGGGGGTTGTCCATTACATATATGATCATCTTCTCTTTAGAATATATATTGTAATTGTTGCACTATAAAATATTTCAAGTTGGTAGTTATAGTTTATTTCCTAATAAACAGACGACTTTGGTATCCAATTAGGTCCATTTCAAAGAAAAAAAGAAGAAAAATAATAATTAAAAAAAATATAACAAAACAAAACCCTTCCCGGATTTCCCCCGCGCGCTGGCCAGACCCACAGACGGCCCTTCCCCAGACCCGACCTTACCTGCGACCACCCCATCTCTCTCGACTAATATATATACACGCATATGTGTATAACCAAAACCCTAACCCTATACTCTAAACTCTTCCTCCTTTCCTCCAGCGGCCACCCCCGATACCCCACCGCCGCCTATAGCCGCCTGTGTTCGCCGGAGAACTGTCGCACACCCTCTCGAACATCGTAGAAACCTGATAGTCAAGTTCCCTTATTTCCACGATCATAACTTCGCACACATAAAACAAAAAGTCGAACCGCTTGATTTTCTGGAAAGTCTATGTAACCCTCTTCGACACCCAGTAGGAACACCTTCATATCTGTTAGTTAAAACTAGGTAAAAATTGCATCAAAATTGAGAAAAATAAACGTTTTAAAAACTGTCCAAGTACCCTTGTTCATGTCCAGTTTTTCTACCAACTCGTTTAATATTTTTAAAATATATTTAAAGGGACTAATTGATAACATATCCAAGATTAGTTTTATTTTTTTATTTTTTTTATTTGGTTTTATTTGTCAAATTATTCTGTTTTCAAAATGGCTAGAAATCATGTTTTCAAAATTTAAAATTTTGAGAGAAGGACCACCTTGTCACATTCTAATTGTACCGAAAGGTACGTATGGTATTTTCTGACGCGTGAGCTTTCGCGGAAGTTGATTTGGACTTGTGTGCATGCCGGGATCAACCCATATCCTAAAAAAATCTTCCGTATCAATGATTTACAAATTATCCTATTAGTTTTTCTACGCTCGTTGGATCGCCACAAAACTTACGCTTTTGGACTCGCAGCGTCTAACTTGTCTTGTGACCCGAGTTTCGTTCGATTCTAAGTCATTCGACGAATCACCATTTTATGGGTCTCACGGTTCGTCTTGACGAACGATTTTATGATCGGCTCACCGAAATTCAAAACTGGATATACCGTTGAGTCCGTATCATTGATTATGATTTGTTTAACCTATAATTTGTCCTATTTAGAGACCTTTACCCTTGGTACACTTTTCGGTAAAAAGTGGAGAACATGTGGACTTTATTTTGATCTGAAATGATCGTTTCGTTCCTGTGTCCAAATTGGAAGAAAGAGTAGTATTTTTTGACTCTCTCTCTTATTCTGTAAACGTTGGTGATATTTATTTTATCATCCGGAAATGTTCATACATCTTTCTCTCTTTGTTCTACTGTTGAGTTGACACATTTATTGCCAAGATATTTTCTAAACTCTGCTCGGACACTAGGCAATATACCTTGCTATATTTACTGTCAATTTACTTTTATTTCAGCATTTTATTTTATTGTTCTATATTTATTTTCATATAAACTGTGCGTCTAAGTTGACTTGGGTGCAAACGACGGTGTTCGTCGTCTTTCATAGCTTTTATTTATTATATGCATGTTGACTTAGTTTTAGCGGACTACCTCCTACTTGTGGGATATTTGTATATCTCCTTGGGCCATGACACACACATGACACAATTTGTGATATTCTATTAAGGGCACGGACTGCATATTCGATTTGCTACCGATACGTAAGAAACGTGTGACGGTTATAACGTAACTGTTATGATTAGTGTATTAGAGACTCGTACAGTTACAACACTGGACACGTTGTGTATACGACTTGGTCAGTGTGGGAATAAGGGGAAGGACAATGATTATGCATATGAGAAGCCAAATCGGTGATCCATAGTTTCCGGATGGAACTTGGTGTAATATTATATTATAAGATACCTTGCTACTATTAGATACCATGTTATTATATGTATATGAGCCTAAATTCCACCCAAGCGTACGAAAGTTGTCCTCCAAACTGCACATTAGATGGTTAGAAAACCCTTTGTATATTTATTTACTTACTGTAGTTTATATAGCTTGCTTCTATGTATCTTGTTACGTCCCTCTGAGGATCTGGTCCCTTTCCAGGTATAAACGATCATGACTATTTGCAGGAGCATGAACCAAGACTTGCTACTTCTTTCCCTTTCGATGAGGTCTTCTCTTCGCGTCTCTCTGATAATTAGATGATGTACTTATTATATTATCTTTCATATCCTAGTTTGGTAGTGGATTTGTCTCCACCCAACTTTTAGTTCTTATCAATTATTTCATACTTGGTTCATTGTCATATTTTGTTGTTTATTTCTAATTGGTTCTGTGGATGAGATTAGTATTGCCTGTGACTTGTGACATTATATACCACTTGTGAATTATTATTCATAATACACCATACGTATGTGTTATGGTTTTCATATATTGGAGTTGACATATACGTACGGCTGACATGCTTACGTATTTCTAGTCCTACATATTTTGGTACTGGACGTGACAATATTTTAACCTATAATTTGTCCTATTTAGAGACCTTTACCCTTGGCACACTTTTTGGTGCAAAGTGCAGCACATGTGGACTTTATTTTGATCTGAAATGATCGTTTCGTTCCTGTGTCCAAATTGGACGAAAGAGTAATATTTTTTTACTATCTCGCTTATTCCGTAAACGTTGGTGATATTTATTTCATCATCCTGAAATGTTCATACATCTTTCTCTCTTTGTTCTATTGTTGAGTTGACACATTTATTGCCAGGATATTTTCTAAACTCTGCTCGGACAGTAGGCAATATACATTGTTATATTTACTATCAATTTACTTTTATTTCAGCATTTTATTTTATTGTTCTATATTTATTTTCATATAAACTGTGCGTCTAAGTTTACTTGGGTGCAAACGACGGTGTTCGTCGTCTTTCATAGCTTTTATTTAGTATATGCATGTTGACTTAGTTTTAGCGGAGTACCTCCTACTTATGGGATATTTGTATATCTCCTTGGGCCATGACACACACATGACACGATTTATGATATTCTATTAGGGGCACAGACTGCATATTCGACTTGCTACTGACACGTAAGAAACGTGTGACGGTTATAACGTAACTGTTATGATTAGTGTATTAGAGACTCGTACAGTTACAACACTGAACACGTTGTGTATACGACTTGGTCAGTACGGGAATAAGGGGAAGGACAATGATTATGCGTATGAGAAGCCAAATCGGTGAGCCATAGTCTCTGGATGGAACTTGGTGTAATATTATATTATGAGATACCTTGCTACTATTAGATACCATGTTATTATATGTATATGAGCCAAAATTCCACCCATGCGCACGAAAGTTGTCCTCCAAACTGCACATTATATGGTTAGAAAACCTTTGTATATTTATTTACTTACTGTAGTTTATATAGCTTGCTTCTATGTATCTTGTTACGTCCCTTTGAGGACCTGGTCCTTTTTCAGGTGTAAACGATCATGACTATTTGCAGGAGCATGAACCAAGACTTGCTACTTCTTTCCCTTTCGAGGAGGTCTTCTCTTCGTGTCTCTCTGATCATTAGATGATGTATTTATTATATTTTCTTTCATATCCTAGTTTGGTAGTGGATTTGTCTCCACCTAACTTTTAGTTCTTATCGACTATTTCATACTTGGTTCATTGTCATATTTTGTTGTTTATTTCTAATTGATTCTGTGGATGAGATTAGTATTTCCTGTGACTTGTGACATTATATACCACTTGTGAATTATTATTCATAATACAGCATACGTATGTGTTATGGTTTTCATATATTGGAGTTGACATATACATACGGCTGACATGCTTACGTATTTTTAGTCCTACGTATTTTGGTACTGGACGTTACAATATTTCTCGTCACCCTCACCCCTTCCCCGAACCCTAACCCTAAGATCGCCCACTGTCACTACCACATTCCAGAATAGGGGTATTTTCGTCTTTTTATTTATTTAATTTAATGTGTTAATATATTGCATGGTATATATATATATATATATATATATATATATATATTATAGTGTTCTTTAGTGTATGGGTTAGTGGACTGGACCTAGAAACCCACTAGTAGAACCTCTGACCAAAGTATAGGGTTATGGATTTAATTAGCATTTTGAGAAATTAAATGTTGGAGATTATAATTTATTATTATGATTTTATTTGATTGTTGTACCTTACCGTTGCTTCGATATTTGGGGCGCTACACTAGCCATTGCCTTCCAACAAATTTTACACCCTTGTCTTAGACATGCCAGCCTTCCATTCTGACATTTGTGTAACTTATAAATATGCCCTTTTGTGCTTCATTTTAGTCGTACAATACTTGTCGCAGACATTTATGCTTATTTCCAAATAAATCCAACTTTCATCTTTGTGTGTTCCAATCGAAATTGGAAACACAATCTCGACCCATTTTGTGCAACCCAAATTATGACAATATTCTATTCCGAGTCTTCTACGTCCATGACACTTGTGTCCCATCTAATTTTAATCCTATGTACTTCCAATTAATTTTAGAACACAATTTATATTAATTTTAATTAAATTGATGTAAGGACCCAACTTAACCCAAAACTAGACCAACACCAAACCAAACCCCCATTCACACCCTCAAGACTCATACTAAACACCACACACAAATTTTAACCACTACATCACACCAAATATGGTATTTTCTCTCATTTAATCTAAATTCTCACTTTCGTACAATTTTCCAATTGTTGGGAACTTTTATACAAAAGTGCATTGAGGTGTCCACATCCCATTGGACCCAACACATGAAGAAACCCCTGCCCTCTTCTTTAACCGGTGACATGTGAATTTCTCCATAATTTTTGGAGTGTGCAACACTCAACATCTTCCCCCTCACCAATCTAAACCATCCATTCAAACAACACAATCCTAGCCCTTTAAAATTCCTACATGTAAAAGTCAACCCCAATCCCTAGGTGTACTTGGGCACCCCAAATCCCTAGGGCTACATCACCCTATTTCTCCCTATATATAAATACTTTCTTCATTATTTTTATCAACCACAACTCACAAAACCATAAACTAATTACAAACACCTCATCTCCATCATCTTCATCCCTCCGTCCCTGACTTTACCGTCGGAGCAGTCGACCCCGGCAGCGTCCCCACCGCGGACATCCCCGCTATCGACTTCTCCCTGATCACCTCGACCCCATGACCGCCATCACTCGACCTGCTCAGTGCCACCACCGCCGAGCAGTGCAGCCGTCGACTGCACACCCTCTCCATCTCGCGATCGCCACCCTCCTGAGTAACCCCTCACCCTGCAGCCATTAGCTCCGGCATCGCCACCACCACTCCACGATGATCAACCTCGACTCCTCCTCACCGCCTCGACCTCCCTCCACCCAACTTCGTCAACCTCATCCCCATCATCCATCCCGCGGCCGAGCACCGCTGACACCGTCGACACCGTCGTCACCATTAACACCATCACCACCATCGTCGTCTTCATCATCGACTTCTCCCCCTCATGATCTCCTACTCCGCTGTCAGCCACCATCACCGCTGGTTTCCCGGCCACCCCACTGCCAGACTTCCCACGCCACTCCGTCGACCTCTACCTGATTGCCTGGACTCCACCGCCGGAGCACCGACTCGCCCTGACTTCCCCTCAGCTCCGGCCATCCACCGGAACATCATCACCATCACATCATCATCATTATCATCATCACCATCATCTTCATCACCATCGATCTCCTTCCCGGTGAGCAGCAACCTGGCAGCAGTCGACCACCCTCGCCGAAGACGACCCGCAGCAGTCTCCCTCGACCCCGTGCACGCACAGGTTCGGACTTGCCTTCTTCGTAATTTTATGTGTACTTGTGTGAATAATATTAGGATTAGCAATTGCTTCATGACAGTTTAGTTGACGTAAGACCTGTGTTGGTGAACCTAGTAATTCGTACGCGTGTGCGTGTATGCGTATAATATTAGTTTGATATATATATATATATATATATATATATATATATATATATATATATATATATATATATATAATCCATAAGAAACTGGTTGCTAGTGCTATGTATGACTGTAATATATTTATGTATGTTGTATGGCCATAAGTGTTAACTGTGGATATCCCGTATTTATATGTATTTACATGACCCTAGGTGTTAGTGAACTGTCTGCCTTGTGTACACTAACGTACTAACTTAGACATGTGTTAGTGTTATACGGGATTTGGAGCTTGAGACATGTGTTAGTGAGTTGACTGTCGTGTTATGCACAGTAATTGCACCCATGCATTTAGACGCACATTTGACCCTGCTAGTTGACTAGTATCACCCCTAGGGTAGTCTCTGAGTTCAGTGTAATTATGTTTGTGTGTGTGCTAGTGTAACGACTGATGCTATATTATTATCATATTATGTATATAGGACTGTTGGATTGTTCAGACGAGACTTCAGAAACAGGATATTGGTATTGCCAGCGCAGGACCATAGACGAGTACACTCTTTGACAGTTTTTATTATGTTGATAATCTCTATGATTCTAGTTGTATACTGTACATGATTCTAACACTATGGATACACGGGTTAGCATCATCGAGACCTGTCATGAGGAGTCATGATTGGAATCCATCGTGCTAGCTGGAGACGGGTGCAGCCTGACCATTACATGTAGATTATATGATCATACCCCACTCTACATGCATCATAGCTCACCCCATACCTCACGTCGGGTGCAACATGACCATTACATGCCTCATAACCTGTTATATATAATTATCCTGACTATTGCTCACATCATAGCTAGCCGGATGGTTAGTCTGACCTTACATGAATCATAGCTAATCATATGTAACAAGTCCAATCTGTCCCAAGCCGATCACATGATAGACTGATGTTTCACACACTTAGCTAGATACTCTATTCATGTATTTCCAGTTCATTGTTCTAGTATTCACTTATAGTTCTGTTCATTGCTAGTTGTACTATTGATGATGATATATTCTCCAGCATCTCTTATTTCCAGTATTTCATACTCACTAGTGTTTCTTATTTCCAGTATTTATATCCATCTTGTATTTCTTTACACTATATTATAGTTTTTGTCAATATATATATGGAAGTGTTGTTAGTGCTTGTATTTTGCCCCAATCCTGACTGGATATATTTTTTCAGAGGATCTTGAGGACTTCTGTCCTACACATTATGTACCAGGTGTAGATGGAGACTACATTCCAGAGAGCTTAGAAGAGTCAATTTCCTTAGATGAGACACTACCTGCAGCTATTTAGACAGTTATTATTTTATGCATTTGAGTTTATGTTGAGACTTATATTGAGACTTATGTCGAGTTTATTTTGAGACTTGTTGAGACTATTTATGTTGGACAGCTAGACTTTAGTTTTATCTCTATTTTGAGTTGTTGTGCTTGACTTACGTCAAGTACTTCTTATCTTTTATTGTGCCATTTATTCTTATAGTTATTGTGATTGAGTATACATTATGAGCTGTTGAGAGATGCTTATTTTATTGTCCTCCTTATGGACTTGATATCATTGACATGTTGTGAGTTATGTTTAGTATTATTGAGACCTAGACAACGTTCTATCGCCGATGTTGCGGCGTAGGCTGGACGTACCCACGACTCATGCCCAAATTTCGGGTGCGGATCGTGACACCTACTTGGAGCTCATCGCCGAGCTCCTCTCTGAGTCAAACCCCTCCTCCTCTCCTGCCACCTCTGCGAGCGCGTCCTCGTCGACTGCCTCAACGCTGTGGTGGATCCCCAGGGAGGTGCAGCTATTCGTCAGAGAAGGGCAGTGAAGCTAAGGTCTGCGCCTGTGGCGCTACTCTTCCGCTGGCGCTACTCGGCGGAAGCGGTGGCACTGCTTGTCGATCTCTCTTTTGCTTCCTTCCTTTCCTTTCCTTTCCTTTCCTTTTCTTTCTCTCTCCTCAGTTGCAGCACACTTCCTCTCCTTTTTGGCTACTAGTGAGGAGTAAAAAAAATGAAGACAAGCTCTGCTTTGTGTTAGAATTTTTTTTACTTACCATGCAGTTTTAATGGTGAGCCAAATGGTGCAAGTCTATTAAAAATCTGGCAGTTGCAGCAGAAAGCTGCACTTGCAAAACAAACCCTTGCATCCAAAGAGGTATTTATTAGAGGGGGTTGCTCGAGCCCAAGTCTTGTCTAGTTTACCCTTGGGCCGGCCCTGGTTTCAGGTCCAGTGGTCGACCAGTTGTGGGCCATACACCTAGACTCCTAATGTAGGTCATTCCTCCTTTCACTCCTTTAATCCTTTTGTATACTATTTTAGTATATTATTATGAAAAAAAAAAATAAAGAAAAAAAAATACAAAAACGTTGGTAGACATGATCCATCATTATGTAGTTTCCTTTTCTTATACGTCCCCGTTTGCTCCTCCCCATCTTCTTCGTTCCCTCCTCCGATCTTTCAGCTCTCTTCGCAAGAGAAAGGTAGGTGATGATGATTATACACACAAAACCACGTTCATCAAAAATAAAAATAAAATAAAAAATCCTCTCTTTTTTTCCTTCCTTGATATTGCAATTTTTATTAATCCATTATTCCCATGAATAATTCTAGGAGAAGGGACACGAAGAAAATCCCAATTCCAATTCTCCCACAGATTCCTGATCAATTAAAGGTGACAACTTTATTATTTTCTCCTTGTTTTTGGTCGAAATTTTCCGAAAAAGGTTGTTTTTCTTGATTTTGTTCCCCTTTTTTTTGGACAGATTGATCGGAATTTATAGTAAAGTTGGAATTTTTATTTTCTCCCATCGGGAAAATGGCGCATAGGAGCCGCATTGGGAGGAGGAAGGGCCCCCGTCCCGAGTTCTTCCCTTCTTTGTACTCTGCTTTCTTCGAACTTCTCCTCATCGTCCTCCTATTCGTCGCCGCTCTGCTGCAGTGCCTCGGGCGGAGGCTCGCCCGCCACCGCGGGCTCCCCCCGCCGTGCCTCCTGTGCTCCCGCCTCGACGCACTCCTCGGGGACCCAAAGCCGGCGTCTTTCGGAGAAATGCTTTGCGAGGGACACGGGACGGAGGTCTCCTCCCTCGCATTCTGCCCCTCCCACCGCAGGCTCGCCAACGCTCACCACATGTGCGACGGGTGCCTCATTCCGTTCCTCGACGCGATGGAGCTCGGCGACGGGCTCAGGCTGCGCGGAGAGGTCCCCCAGAGGCGCTGCACGTGCTGCGCGGCGCCGTTCGGGAGCAGGCCGCTCTTGCGCGCTCTCATCCACGGGCAGAAGCCCGTTGCCATCGACACTGTCGAGCTGGCATCGTCTCTGCACGAGGGAGCAGAAGTGCCCCTCTCGGACAACAACGATGACAATGCCGGTGCTCCCGCCCGTGCGACCGATAGTCTCAACCACGAACTCGTGTCTCGGAGCGTACAGCCAACGCCCCTGACTGTTGTTCCGAAGAACATGTCACAAGCTATTGCGGATGATGTGGTGGTCTCTGAAAAGCTGGCTCAACCTTCTGCGCTTGTGCCCCCCGAGGCTTCTGTTACGACTGCGGAGAGGAAGCTTAAATTGGGTTCTTCGAGTTCCAGTGTGGGCATTGTTCAACGCTCGGAGGAAACTAACTGGAGCCAAGTTGAAGCCAAGCCCATTCCTTGTGCTTCATCCGAGATTACTTCTGAACAAATTCTCCCAGAAGGCGTGAGCGTAAATTGTAAGTTATGTGGGGAATCCTGCATGGCATTCTGCTTCATTCATTTTTTGCAATGGTTATGCTAGTTGGAATGTTTAATGCAGTTATCCTCCATGAAAGTTCAGCTGATAAATCACTAAAATAAGCGAGATCTTGATTCGGTCTTGTAAGCAACATAACCGATTAGGAAATAACAGGTGCTATAACGATCCATATACTAGAAGAGTAGCTGCTATAGCAACATAGCAGCTGATATAGAGAACATAGCAGCTGATATAGAGATATATCACCATCGTACAAAGTTTGTGGTCAAATTCTTAGTTTTATAGTAATGCTGGTTATTTTGACATTATATTTGTAATGTGTATTTTAACAAGACTTTCATAATTTGTTACATAGATATCTTTATTGAAAAGTTTATTTCTTCAACCCTAATCTAATTCCATTAGGAGCTTGTTTGAAAGATCAAATGTGAGCTGCCTTACAGAACCTAGTAGCAATCTCTATAATGACTCTTAAGCATAGTTCGCAGTATTGGCGGATACCGATATGATATAGCCTATTCTGATAGTACTGATACAATTTTGGCATGTCCCGGTCTGATACAGCTGTCCGATACCAACGTTGGTGTCTCTTTCCCAACCAATTCGGTAGGAAAAAATGTACGAAAAATATAGAATAACGGAAAAATAGTGTCGACACAATGATTTAATTGTGCCCAAGACTGAAAATGTTACAATTTATCGATATTACCATTTGTGGAAGTTGTATAGCTATAAATTCACAACATTCATCCATATTAATATTAATTAATTCAAAACTATTTATTGTGGTTATACTATGTCTAAAGGCAAATAGATAAACAATAGTCTTTATTTTAAGTGAGTATTATTTCATTTAAAACTAACGAGAAATAACATATAATATATGAAATTATGTCTAAACGTATCAAATATTTATTTAGCTTTTTAAATGACTTCTTATTATTTTTGACTTTCGAAACAAAGAAAGCGATATCATGTTCCGAAACAGCCGAACTAGCCGAAACCGATACTCATAGGAAGGGGTCCGAAACCAATTCCGGTATCGATATTTCGAACCTTGCTCCTAAGCCCTTACCAAAAAAAGTACAATTTAGAAACCACATAAATCAACCAAGACCAATATGGATGAAAATTTAGATAATTGATCGTATAACATAGGGGTATGATGCTTTAAGATTCAATAATCCTGATTTTATTGTATTACCGCCATTTTTAAAAGTCATGATGCTATACATTTAGAGGTATCTCAAAACCTAGGGTTTACTCTTAGATTATTTATCACGTTTACCATATTTGGACTGAACTATAACTCTGTATGCTACATGTATGTATCTCCCAATATCATCCAAAATATTGTCGATATCCGCTATTTTCTTTGGTGACCCCAAACCGCTCTGTTACCGACCACTACCTGCTATCTGAAATCTTGTAAAAATAGATTGAGTGCCTTTTTTTAGTCATACTTTTAATTGCTATCTGCGAGCACATTGTGTGGATCTTCCCGGTCGATTTTTTTTCTTAACATTTGTTGGTATTACATTTTCTTTCTCACTATATATTCTGAAACTGGTAATTATGTGCTCTATTATCCACAAGTAACCAACAATGCTGGTTATAGTATTGCGTGCTTTGTAATATAAATGCTTTACTAGTAACTTTTCTACTATATTTGACACCATCTAGCTTCCTTCTTTTATTCAGCACATGCTCTGGAAGTCGATGTCACCAATGGAGAGGCTACAAAGGTTTTTGGTCCAACTGATATAAGCTCTAAGGTGAGCCAGATAATGAGTGAGAAGCTTAACCCTGGTATCAGGGCCTCCTTGCCATCTTCGGTCCCGATTGACTTAATTACAGGGAGGGAGTCTTCTAGAGTTGCTGAGGATTTGAAAGTAAGACTCTCTCAAATATCTTCTTCTCGTTGGTCTGAATTTCCCTGGAACGACATGAGTAGTAGCCCTCGAATAAATGGACAAGGTGATGAACCCAGGTTGTCTGATGCTTCTAGCTCTACTGGAATTCTAAACTATATGAAAAGATATGAGTCAGGATTGGATTCTTTAGATGGAAGCCTTATCAGTGAAGTTGAAGGTGAAAGTGCACTTGATCGACTAAAGCGGCAGATTGAGATGGATAGAAAATCTATGATTATTCTATATAAGGAACTGGAAGAAGAAAGGAATGCATCAGCAATTGCAGCAAACCAGGCAATGGCCATGATTAACAGGTTGCAGGAGGAAAAGGCATCAATGCATATGGAGGCTTTGCAGTACCTAAGAATGATGGAAGAGCAAAGTGAATACGATGAAGAAGAACTTAAGAAGTTAAATGACCTACTTGCTGATAGAGACAAGGAAATACAAGATCTTGAAGCAGAGGTTGATAGCTACAGGAAGCAGTTTGGTTTCGAACCATTGACAAGCAGAGTTCTTCAACCGTTGGGGGATACTGAGGAAAGGCAATATAGGGAATATACTCCTGTTAGCACACCACGTGTCATAAGATCTAGAGGTAGGGAAATTGGATCGAATCTTGTGAAGAATACAGTAGGAGATTTTGAAGATGAGAAGGTTTATATCTCAGAATGCTTAAAGAGTTTGGAGAAGAAGCTCCAATCGTTTTCAAACAGTAGACTTCCTACAGCTGACTCCCTACCTGATGTACAGGAAGGCGTCATTCCTGATAAAAGTTCACTGTTGGAGGAAAGTGAGACTGGCAATGGTGAGTATGTAAAGGAGCCATTGAGAAATAGTGATCAGGAATCCTCTCAGTGGGATAATGGGATTCTAGAAAATAATCAAAAGAGGGAATTAATTATGTCGAAGGACTTGTCTCCATCTATAGATGATTCACATATTTTAAAGTGCTCTACCCCTTCCTCAACTCAGGCTGGTCAATTTTCCATCAAAGAAGCCCTTAAGGAAAGGACACTGCAGTCCCTTTCCTACAATGAAAGGCAGTTCCGAATGGTAAGTAGAAGGAATGATATAACTGCTCTTGGAAATGAAATTTCGCAACTGAGTACAAGGTTGGAGGCCCTTGAAGCCGACAGAAGTTTCCTTGATCATGCTGTTGAATCACTTAGAAATGGAAGTGATGGGGTACAATTTATTCAGGAAATAGCTTGTCACCTAAGTGAACTACGGAAAATCGGGATTACTCGTCAACAGCAAACCGTTGCTTGAGTTCACCTGGATGTATCTCGGAGGTAACTGTTATAACTTTCAAGATATTTAGCATTTATATTTGTGCATTTCCTTAAATCAGAACTAAACCTTTCAAATATGAACTTTGGAAAACAAATTCGAAGAAGTTTGAAGTTCTTTTTTGTGGGATGGAATCAATAAGTTGAGTATCAGTTAGAAGTATCTCCAGTTATGATGCAAGTATTGGTTTCTTGGTGTAGATCTTGGAAAACTTTGTTCAGAGAAACTCAGCAATTCTCATTATACGTACGTCTGTATGTTGTGTAACTTCAACTTAGCTTCAACATTGATGCCATATTGGTTTCATTGGTGAAATTCTATTTTTTTTTTCTTTGTGAATTTGGGTAATAAAATAACTGGTGATAGAGGGAAAATATATTTCCATACTATTTTATTAGCAAAAACACTATACGATATTTTCCACACTCCACTTGTCACAATTTGGATCTCCTTTGAAGTAGTTGACCATCCTATATAGTTTTGTTTTTAAACCTGATGCTTATTATATTCATTGTAATCAGGAAACATACGATCTTGGCATCCATATGAGACCTCTTGACACCAGATATCAGCATAAAACATGCTCAATTACATTGGCAGACAACATGCACATGCAGCCAAAAGTATTTCCTCTTGTTAGGCATGTTTTCTATTAACTGACCTGATCACAAGAATGCATTTATCACAGAACATAAAACATGAAAACCAATTTGTATTCACTTCAATTTTTACACATACGTCCATGGTAAAGGAGCAACACATGTAGGTTGCTGCACTAATTTAAATTTTCTACTTTCCAACTTCATATAACATATTAGATGATGAAACACTAACTAAGCAATAAATTTCATTCAATAAGTACAAGGGATACAATAAGTACAAGGGTCATTTCTTCATACTTTGACTCCACACTGCATAGTTAACATCATGATCAGAACTGATGATCCTGACCCTCTCCTAGGATCCATTGTTTACCCTTAAAGTGGTATGATGTGGATCTACATGCTATAAGTGAATTATTATGCTACTATTTAGCAGCACTCCTTAATTGAATTTAGCCATGAATGATCCGATTCCATATCCATACCAATGTCCTTCATGGTGACAATCGGATCATTCATGGTCTTTCATGAATGATCATCCATGGTGACAATCGGATCATTCATGGTCTTTCATGGTGATAATCAGAAGACTAGTAGTAAAGTAGATAATTTATTTTAATGTGGTAGTGAAGTAGATAGTTTATTTTAATATGGTAGACTGGTAGTAAAATTATGAAACCTTATAAATTTAATTACATGATATCTTTTTATGAAACCATACAAATTTAATTATAAGCTTAAATATATAAAACCATGCAAATTTAATTATAAACTTAAATATATAAAACCATGCAAACTTTATTACAACTGTATTTTTTTTATGAAATCATGCAAATTTAATTAGAGAGTCTGTCTTTTTATGAAACCGTACAAATTTAATTACATGTCTTTTATGAAGCCATGCAAATTTAATTACATGAAGTGTCTTTTTATGAAACCATATTCAAATATATTTATTTTAATAGTCATATCCCCGTACTCGTATCCAAAATTTGGATCCTTTTTAGCCGAGTCCGTGTGTCCTTCAATTATGAGTTTGAAGATTCCAACTCTTGGATATGTACCCGTACCCGACACCCGGATCCGAGTCCAAGTAACATAGGGTTTTGGTGGTGGGCAACTAGTGGCACATGGGAAGGTTTCCCTATTGAACACATAAGATCATTGCCAGTAAAATCTTGCAATAATTGAACGACTTTGAAGCACAACCTCAAACTTGTTCTCCAATTTTCCCTTCCCAGATTTTAGCACAACCCTTACTCCATGGTTTTATGTGGCAGGAGGCTAGAGTAGGAAAGAGAAAGAAGGGTACTTCGACCATCTCATTGTCAATTGAAAGCCACATGATTAAAAGGAGAAATGTTAATTGATGAAAGACAAAACTTTGGTCGAGCTATGCTGTGAGGGATGGTGGGTGTGTCATGGGTGGGGTTTGGTTGCTGATTACTTATATTTATCTTGTTTACATGAAGCATCTTTCTATATTCCTAGAATTTTGCAGAACCTTTTCAAGGAAATGTGTTTCCAGTCATGGTACATTTCCTGAGAACTAAACAAATTTCTGAGCAAAATAGAAAAACAACTTTCCCTTACATATTTCGTGACTGCCATGTCTTAATGGCGCCGTTACATATTAGAGTCGGTTCAGTTCTCTGAAGCTTGATCTTGTGTATTTTCTATACACGATACTGATTAGAATGATAATATCATATAAGAGTGGTAATGTTCAGACATTTAACTTTCATGTTCTTTCTGCTTATAATAAGGTTTCATTTACCTGTTTTATATTCTAAAGAAGGATTTCTTTACATGAAACTTCTGATAATGAGCACTAATTTCAGGTGCACTTGAATGTAAATCCGGCAACTGTAATTCCAATGATGAGCCAGCCTCTCTACTTCTGGTTTCTCGGGATAAGTTTCAGATGACGTCATGAAACGTCACGGAAATACAAAGGTAATCACAGTGCTGGCTGCAGTATTAAGATTAATGGGTCTTTATTGTCGGATTGGTGGTTTAACTTAGAGTGGTGACTGGAGAAGGGGTAGGATTTTTGTTTTCTTTATTCTTTGTAGGCTACATTTTGTACAAGGCTCCTTGGCATCTGATACTGAGTTGTGTATGACTCCATGAGAAGTACAAGCTTCGTGGTTTTTAATCTCTTCTAGCTCTATTCTGTTGGATGATTATTGCATGCATTTTTTTACAGGTCGGAGATGATTCAATGTACTTTGTCCAATTATTTACCGGATTATTATTTCATACACTGGCGGCAGAATTTTTAGATACCACATACAGCTTCGAAAAGTCGCTATGTGCTCATATTCAGGCTAAGTTTGATTATGAGTGGGGACATATAAGATTACTTTGGAGTCGGTTGGTCAATTCTAAAAATTAAATTGCCGTTAAATTGGATATTTATTCTTATTTGTCAGTCCCAGATTCAATAAACATCATATTGATCATACAGTTAGATTGGTATCTCATGAAAGAGAAATCAATAACTATCAGGTTTTTTCTACTAGACATAAATATAGTTAAAAAATAACTCCTGATTTTAGCATTAAAACATTGATTTTTTTTTTTTTTAAAGTTGACATTTCCTAACTGAGAAGAAAAATAAAGTACATATTTCCTATCGAAGTTGTTAGTACTGCTTTAGCATTGTGGTGCGGTCGTTGGCAACACTGTGTTAAGTATTGTAGTGAGCTGTAGTACCGTTGTAGTTTAGTATAAGCATCTCAATTTGTGAAAGAATGTTCATGACATATGATATATTATGTTAGGCTTCTTCTTTTTTCTTTTTGTTAAGAGCAGTCGAATAAATAATATTTTAATGCAGCACTAGAAAAATTGATGCTTAATTGTGTTTGTATAGTATCAATTGTATCCTTACCGTAACATTTATCATAATGTCTCTTAAAAAGTTTTTGTGTCATCATTTTTTTCTTCCATTTAAATTGTTTCTTGTATTTATTGTATTGTGCAACTCTATGAAGTGGCATAACTAGGTAGTGTCCGGGGGTGTGGCTGCTCCCTCTCAATTTTTTTAATTTTTTCTCCTAATTTTTTTAAATTTTTTTTCCTTATTCTGTTTTTCTAGTTGTGGATTTTAGATTTTATTTTATTTATATAGATTACTGGATTTTGAATTTTATTATTTATCTCTACTATTATAATGCGGCTTAGAAACGGCTCCAAATTAAGCCGTCTAAGTCGTATGTATATCATCAACCAATTAGTTTAAAAACTTTATAAAAAAAAAATTATGTACCTTAACCGTAGTTGTTTTCTCACATAGTTGAGAAAAATAATTAAAAACCTAAAATTTTCCTAACTACCAGAACATGTGTAAATCCTAAAATATTTTAAAATTTAAATTATATTTTAAGCTACCTAAATTATATTATCTAACTAAACACATATCTAAAAGTTTAAAAACATACTTATAATAAATCATAACTAAAATATATTCAAATTATATTTTAAGTATTCTAATATAATTTAAATGTCCATATTTCAATAATATTAAACATTTCAAATTATGAACAATGAAATTTTTTTTTTTTGGGACATTTTCACCAACTTGGTTGGGTAAAATTTGACTTTGCTCAAATTTAGCCAACTCGGTTGGCTAAAATATGACATTTGTGGTTTTTCTACGGTTTTTTTTTGTTGTTATGGTTTTATTTGTTTTTTTTTTAAATTGTTGGGATTGGTTTTATCTTTTGCTTTATTAGTTTTTTTGTGTATGTTTGTTTTGGGTTTTATTTGGTTTTTTTTGTTTTATTTTGAGTTTTCTTGTATATGTTTTGGTTTGAGTTTTATTTGGTTTATTAAATTTTTTTAATTTGGTTTATTTTTGCAAACAATTTGCTATACAGATAAAAAAAATTTAATAAATTAGAAAAAACGAAAAATGTTTGAAAAAAAAATTAACACTAACGAAATAGTTCATCAACTGATTTCGTGAATTTGTGTGTAATTCAAAATTTCGTCAACTACATTGGCAAAATTTTCAATTTTTTTTTTTTTTTGGTAATAGTTATGGTCCTTTGAACATAACTAAAAGTTATGGTCCTTTAAAAACAAAAAAAAAATTTGAAAAAATTAACTAAACCAAACCAAATTATTAGTTCTTTTTTGTTTGGTTTGTATGTTGTTCGGTTTAACAATGCCATCGGAAAAAGAAGAAGTTATGGCCCTTTAAAGTTTCTACCATAATCGAAAGTTAAATCTATCTTATTACGATTAATAATTTATTTATAAATAGATAATTTTGTCGTTAATAAAAACAAAAAAAATTCTTGTCCCATTTTTAGTCATCTTCGTAGTGATATATTATATAATAACGTTTGAGGGTCCAGAAACAGTTGGCAAACTATTTCTTTACTGTTAAGTTTTCAAACTTTTTTCGTTTTTTCTAATTTATCTAAAAAAAATTATCGGTATAACAATTTTTTAAACAGTTGGCACCATTTATACTTGAACAAATGCAAAAAATGATCCATCATCGCCGTTAATATATATATTTTTCTTATCTAGCCTCATGAGAATGTCTGTGAAAGAAAGTAATTGAAGTTGATGTCATTGTCTTGATCTCATATGAGCTAATTCAATTTTGATTCAGCTGGTATTCAAGATGTGTAACACAAACCTCCTCATACGGTTTGTCTTGAACCTTAAAGTCTTAAACTGATATACGTGACTTTGAAAGGTGCAACAAAGTCAGATTCAGACGCAAATAGGCCAATTGAAACTCTTAATACAATTAAATTATGGTGGCAACATATTCTTTATTTTGAGTCAACACAATGAATGAATCATTAAACCTAAACTAATAGATGAATCATATTATTCATATCTGAATTAATCCATTACTTGGTTAGTATTTATAATGTTCCAATTTGTATTAATCCAGTAATAGTTTATTACATTTGGTATTAATATATGGATTATAAATATGTTTATTGAAAAAAGAAAAGAAAAGAAAAGAAAAAGGTAAGTATAGCACCCCCTCTGTGTATTGATTTTTGTGTAATGTGGTCTAAGATTTTCTATCATTAATTATTCATAACATATATTGAGTTCAAAATAATGATTTTTGTTTTAGTTGGAGCAAAACCACTATTAAATTTATTTATTAGTAAGAGATTGCATCAAACATTTTTTTAAGTTGACATTTAAATTTATTTATTATTTATAAAAAGATTTTCTCTCCATGCGCTCGCGGAGCCCTGCTGATTGCAGCAACCAGAAACATGTGGGTTCCCTAGTTCACTGCTGATTACAGTGAGTTTGTATCGTCATTTTGGTATTTTCTACTGTTTCGTATTTCCATTTAGGTGTCGGACACGTTGGTACCTTTGGACACTGTCGTATACAACGCAAAATGATATTGATATTCGACACGACCGTGTCCGACATATCGACTCTTCCCAAACGCGAATAAGGAGACTATACCTTGCCAAATGCACTTCAGGTCATAGATAAGGGTCGATACTAACCATAGATAGTGTTGATGCTTATAGAATCTATGTTAATGATCATTTGAGATCTTGTTGTATCCTATGGATACAGACATAGCACCAGGACACATGTTTACTTTTTCATTCATGTTAGCACACACACTCTTGTATCCGACTCGTCGTCGAGACGATTAGGACTTGTACCAGTTATAGTGTTTACTTGACTCGGCAGTGTTATTCATAGACTTGTGGACACCGTGGATTATTGAAAGATACTATATCTTGGTTGGTTGCACGTATCGTGGACACGACTCGTGCAATATCATTGGATATGGATGACGGATACTAGGTGTCTGAGCTTCAATGCATGGCCCTTTACTCATGTCCACAAGCAACTTAGTATGAGTGTTCTTGTGGTGGTTACCCTTTTGTCTCTAGTATTTCTGAGGAGCGCTACATGTTGGTCATCATCTCCTAGTCTGACAGCTCATGCGTGCGAACGTTGTTCTCAAGTGCATATAACTTTATTTGTTTAGTTGTAGTTGTAACCCTAATCATTGAGGTGAGTGTATTTATTTACTGCTTTATATATTTCCAAAAAAAAAAATCTATATCTTGTTACATCCCAATGATGATTTGATTTCCTTCTAGGATTAGGCGAGAAGATTTATCCTGAGATGTACGAACATGGAGCTAATTCAGGAGCTGCTCCATCAACGATTCAGAGGTCTACTCAGAGGAGTACTCTTGAGTTGCAGTAGGACTTCTTACTGGGATTCAAGTATCATTATCTAGTTAGCTAATACTTGAATCTAGTTATCTTCTTGCTTTTTGTATTTTATTTCAACACTTGTATTCGCGGGATTGTTCCCGTCAGACTTTAGTTACAGTTGTATATGTTGGATCTGTTTTGTTTTCGGTTTTCCATTTCAACATATTATAATTATTCTATATTGTTGTTCAGTTGGGATTCTTGTTATGTTAGTTATATTTATCTTTGTGTGAGAGATTTAGTTTATCTGCATGATACATATTAATTTGTGGAATGGAGTTCACTTTAGTACATTACAGTACTTCGGTGTGACCAATATGTTTGGATTCCTTCGTAAGATGTATTAGCTAGTTAGGTCAAGTATTGGTCCCACTTTCTTTGGAAAAGGAGTATGACACACCTTTCCCAAAAAAAAAAATATAATAATAACAATAATAATAATATTGCAATATTGTGCAACTGAAGACTGTACAAGAAGGACGTCACTATTACAACTCACAAGAAGAACTACTACAATTGTGCCTGGTTTTTTTATATTTTGTTATGTAATTTTATATTTTATTTGAGTCTACGACTATTGTAAGTCGAGTCGTACTTGGCAACTAGATACACTCAAGTCTACTCAAATAAGACTACCTAAACCAGATCAAACTAACCCAAGTCTATGCAAATGAGCCAAACAAAACCTAACACAAACCTAACTCAAACCCAACTTGAAACCTGAACCAAATGTTCTGAAAACTTACCAACAGAGTTCGGACCGAACTCGGGCCGGGTTGAACCAAGCTTTCCTGATTCGACTCAGTCTTCCTGAAGAACAGGTTCCAACGTTCGAATTTTTGACCGTTTGAAGACCGAACTCTGCCCGAACTCGATCTCAGTAAACCCTATAAATAGAGATAATTTTTCACCATTTCATCATTCACTCGATCATTTCTCATCTTCTTTTATCTATTTGAGTAATACTTTGATCTTAAACCTTCATATTTCCAAGAAACAACTCCTTTATAGTGTCAGTGCAATCTCGGTTAGAAGTTTGTTCGAGTTGTAAAAAGCTTAAAAATTCGAATTTGCTTTTGCAATTCTGAAGTCGTTGTGTTCTTCGGATCAAATCACATGTTTGTAAGAAGTCGGCAAGCACTTCTGATTATAGCTTGTGTGTATGCTATTTGTGATAATAGTAGATTAACACCGAACAAGATTTCTCGAGACTGGATTATTCCTCCACAAGAAAAACCAGTATACATCGCGGTGTTAGTGTTTGTGCTTTCTAAAATTTATTTACTTTCTATATATTTGCTATTGTTGTTATAGTTTTAGTTGATAATTAGCCTTACTATTATTGGATAATTATTCTGCTGCACTATATTCATTCCCGTCTAGATTTGCCTTCAAAATTGTGTTTTCATACTGTAACCACATAATTCCGAAAGAGAAATATTTTTGTCATTTAATAATTGTTTGATAATTATATTAATAGCAATATTATTTATTTATATATATTGTTGTGCTTATGTGTGGTCTAGTGTCACGCCCCAGTTCCAAAATATCGAGGGACTGGACACGTGGCAATGGCCAGCAGCACACACCGATGGACAAACCCAATTTAATGGATCCATCGAAGCGTACTTAAGCTGTAATACAACAGTCAGGGTATACTATTCTCATCCACAGAAAGAATATATCAAAATCAACAAAAGAAAATATATATATCATCATCAAGTCACAAGTATATCAATCGGGGAACAAACCCAATATAAGTCTGATACAACTGTCAGATACAAGAAATAAGATAACCACAGAAAATACTGAGTATAGAAACAGTATATACTCAGAAGATACCCGAATAGATCACTCATCCACTAGATCTGGTACTGCCCCAGTGCCTGCTCCTGTTCCTGCTTCTGCTCCTGCTAATGCTCCTGTCCTGTATATCTCTGGATCGAACTCGTCTGCTAATCCTGGGGACATAATCCGGATCCAGGTCCTCAGGGGACATAGCAAGGTACAGAAAATATAAGCCAAAGATAATGCAGTACAGTAAATAAATGAAACAATAGGGTAAATATACAACCAGCTAAGTGATATGCAATATGAGAGCAGCACTAAAACTCAAGCTGAAACTACTACAAGCTCTGTGTCGGGGAGCCGGTAGCAGTAATATCATGTGGTTGTCTAGCTCAAAGGGAGACTACGACGTCGGCATAATATATATTCAACCTGTAGTTTGTGTGACTCTCCCCACCCAATGTAATCATGCATCTCATGTCCACGATGTCTCATGTCCATGCCATACAGGATCATAACTAATGCATCCAGTCATATAATATCTAAGCAAAGGAATAAGTCATGAAAATTGTATCCTATGCAGAATCACCATGAATATCTCAGGACGATTCTGTATCATAAATAGTGTCAGGTGTCCTGGGTAAAACGTACTTGATAATGCAAGTACGAGAATGCAAAGGGTCACGATATCCATCTCTAGGTGACGTTACACAACTCCGCGTACGGGGTTGGCACCCGACTATAATCGGACGCTAAGTAAGTCACACGGTCCTAGGTTTAAGTATGTACAACAAGTATATATGTCAAGGAAATAAATAGCAAAAACTGCAGAGATTGGCAAGGTACACTTGCCTGGGTTTTTGGCTCCAATTGTAGCTCTGGCTTCAGCGAAGATTGCAGGCAGTACTCCGGTTGCTGAAATAGACATCACCATTAGATCCAGAAAATATTAATCAGCTAGAAACGCCTGTCCTTGAGTCCAATTTGGAGACAAGGGCAAAAATGACATTTTCGGGTCAAGGTGGGGTCCATATGTGGGCCACTTTGTACCAAAAAATGCGTCAGGGTCAAAGGTCTCTAAATCTGTTCAACTTAGTGTCAACAGGTCAGGAATGATGATACGAACCCAACGGAACTTCTAGAATTGTATTCCGATGAGCCGATCACAAAATCGTCCGTCAAGTGGAGCCTGTGGGGCCCACGACACGCGATTTTGTCAACGTTCTCAGAATTGAACCAAACTTGGTTCACAGGACCAGCGTATTGCTACGAGTCCGATGGCGCAATTTTTGTCTCGATCTGACGTGTGTACACTAAGTTACGACATATTCCAGAACTGACGGATACGGGACGGTGTCCGCGGATACGCGTTGATTCCGGTGTGCACGCACATCCGAATCAGCTTCTGCGAAATTCTGCACGTCCGTATCGACGGCGCGCACGTATCGGTGAAGACCACACGCGACCAAGTCGTCCCGTTTGGCGGGGTGTACTCTGTTCTGGGGTAAAACAGGGCGTTAATTTTCCTGTTTTTGGATCGCGGTTCGCGATCACCACAGGACTCGATGCACCGAGCGGGTTGCACGGGCACCGAGGGGGTCATGCAGGCTACGCGATGCAACTGACGGAATCGAAAACAGAGCTACGAGGAGAAAGATATGGGTACCTGAACAGGGCTCCGGAAAATCGAATTCTTCGTGTCTGACACGTGTCCGCGTCTAGGGTTAGGGTTGTGTCCGGTCAGAGGAGGTTGTGTCCGTGTCCTCCCTAGGGCATCTGATTGCTGGGTGTCGCCGGAGTCGGCTGGCCACGGCGGGGCGAGCTGCTCGGCGAGGGCTCGGGGACGCCTCGGGGAGGCCGGGCGGCCGGAGGCTGTGGAGGTCCGGGGAGCTTGACACGGGGAGGCGGTTGGCTGGGCTCTGCTCGGCTGCTGCTGGTCGTGGTCGAGACTGTCCGGAGGGAGGCGGAGGTGCTGGAGGGTCGCTGGGAGGAGGAGACGGTGAGGCTAGGGCAGCGGGGTTGCCGGAGAAGCGGGGCGGAGGAGGAAGAAAAGGGAGGAGGCGGCTAGGGCTCTTTTTATAGGGGAGAGAGAAGGTGGCCAGTCGACCGGCGCCGGTTACGGAAGGGGAGAGAAGGAGCCGGGCGTTCGGGTCGCAGGAATCTGGAGCGGCGCGGCCGGGAATCGCCACAGGCGGGGGTTACACAGGGAAGGGGAAGAGATTTCGGGCCGGGTCGGGTTTTAAGCGGGTCGGGTCTAACGGATCCGACCCGATCCGATAAATGAAGGCGGGTCGGGTCTAGCGGGTTTCGGGTCACGGGTTTTGACCCGGATCCGACCCGCTGGCTGAGTTTGGGTTGGGTTCAATTGAACCCGGTCCAGTTCAGTTGGTTTATTTAAAATAAACCCGGTTTAATTAGGGTTTAAATTGGTTTAATATTTTAATTAGTTTTTAGGGCTTTAAAAATACTTTCGGGGTCCAATAAATTTCCGAAAAATTACCCTATGTCTAATTTTTCATTTTACACCATAAAATATTATTTTCATAATATTATAATATTATTTATTATCAATTAAAAATTATTTAATAATTAAAACACCTGAATTTAATCACAGAAAATTCCCAGAAAATTCCAGAAAATTGTGAAAAATTCAAATTTAAAAATTCTTGAAAATCAGGGGGTTTACATCTAGTTAGAATAGACTAGTGTAGTGGACCTAGTTAGCACCATGACTTAATGACATGATTAGTTATATTAATTAAACTAGATTAGTTAGATGATAGAATATTCCTTCCATTAATTAGAATGATGCTCCCTAACAAATTAGGATACCATAGGATCTTACATGAACCCACTAAAATCCTTTAGAAACTTGTGGAAGGGACAAATTGGACCAACCAACTCGACCCAACCCTCACTCATGTGGCCGGCCCAAGCTTGGAGAGGGGGAAAGGTTCATTTCATGTCATTTCATCTCATTTCATTCATTTTGAGCTTCTTCTTCCTCGAGAAACCAAATTCCTCTAAATCCATACTCAATTTTTATCCATTCTCACCATCAAGGAGGCCCAGGAGCTTGGAGATCACAAGAAGATCCATTTGAGAGGAGATTGCAAGAAGATCGTTTCCAAATCTCACTTCGTATCCACTTGGAGGAGTTGCATTGGGATCCAACTCCCAATAGTAACAAACCTTACCTTCACCATCAATTTTCATGATATAAACTACAATTGAGACTCTAGAAAACCACCCATGGCCATGACCAACCCATTATGCTAAGATTTAGGTGGTATTGTCCCCAAATCTAGGAGATCCATGTGTGTTTGTGTCTAAATTGGAGAAAATTCGAATTTGAGACACCAAGTTCTTGTTATATGATTATTTATGATTGTTTGTGTCTAATTTAGTTGTGTATGGGTAGTTACGTATCCACAATTGGATACGAGTAGACCGTAATATGATACGCCATGATATATGTTAGTAGTTTGGGATTTTTGTATCAATTGGTTCCAATTTCTCTTCTAATGCATTGTAGTTAGTTATAATAGTGATATATATGCCATAAATTATATTTCCTACGTATTCTTTGTGAATTGTGGGCTAGTATCATGGTGGATAGAGTATCATAGGTATCATGGATGGAACTTGGATAGAGTATCATAGGTATCATGGATGGAACTTGTATAGAGTATCATAGGTATCATGGATAACTTGATGTTGCATTAGGTATTTGTTAGATTGCCTCTAGTGATGTATATATGTATTCGTTAGTGTGCGTGCGTGTATGTGTGTCTATATATATATATATATATATATATATATATATATATATATATATATATATATATATATGGTGGTATATAGTTTGGTCAGTGAGGGTATATGGATTGTTGTGTGTGTGCAATGTGAGGTGAATGTGGGGTATCAGACTTGCAAGCATTGGGTTCAGTTAACCACTGCTAGGGAGAAGTGGGAGGCTCGGGTTCTTAAGTTGCAGTGCAGTAGAGTATGTGCATGCATACACAGTTGAGTAGATACGTTGTTGGCTGTGTTGATAGCTGGTGGTTGATAGATTCTGTAGCAATTTAAGTAACAGGAGCAGCAAGTACAAGCATGGCAACACCACCAACAGCAGTGGCAATTGGGATCAAATGCAGCAACAACAGAGGTTAAGTGCCCGTTTGCAATGTGGGCACTGATGGTGATATATATGCAGTTGTATATATAAGTAATGTTGGTTGTGCCCTTGGTGATTGGTTACTGCAACTTCAGCAATAGCAGTAAACACTGCTAGTGTTGCTGCAGGTATAGTAAGGAGAGTGGAAGTGGTATCCTACTTAGTTTGTGTTGATGCTAAGAATACCAATTGGTACCTAACCTTGTGAGTGTCAGGCAGTTGCCTGCAAGCTTGGGGCTCACTCATGACTGTGCTCAGTGGTATCAGTTATATGTGTACAAGTGTTAGAGCTACAAGAGGGTATCGGTTATAGAGTGTATCAGACATGAGGGAGTACATGAGCTCAGATATTGTGTGTATTAGTTTGGGAATTTCAGAGTATCAGTTATCAAGGTGAGGTTGAAGGAAGTGAATATATATATATATATATATATATATATATATATATATATATATATATATATATGGGCTAGTGTGTGGTATGAGTATAGGAGTTATACATTAGTAGTGATTAAGTATAGCTAAGATATTAACTTAGGTACCTAGAGATAACCTAACACTAGTAGTATTAGCTAGTATAGTCCAACATTAGCTATGTATTAACTAGTATAAAATAGAATACCTTAGTTTTGACCTAGAATCCTATCATAGACCTAATTATACATGTTTATTGTTTCAAATCACCAATTAACATTGATATTCCATATTTAGGACTCTTGGACTCCAGTTGAGCATTGTTTACTATTTTTTGCTCATGATCCCAGGCGAGTACATTCTCTGACAATTTTTTTTACTTTGATGATTACTATGATATCAGTATTGTAATGTTATACTTGATTCCTGACACGATGGTACACGGGCTAGTATATATGTATTCTAGTCATGAGGAGTCGTGGTTGGATCCATTGTATTAGTCGGGGGATGGGGGAGTCTTAGTTAATTATATGATCATACCCCAAATACTTGTGCATAGCAGATTTCAAAGTAGCCTGGTCTAATTCAAAAAATTTACCTAATTGAGAACGTCTAGCATATTTTTTCACACCCACATTACACGTAGGGTGTAGCCTAACCTTATTACTTGCTTGTGCATAGCTCCCCATATATGGTTGTGCCTGATCCTTCTTACATGTACTTATGCATAGCCAATCATATATGGTAGAGCCTGATCTTGTCTCAAATCGATCACATAATAAACTAATATTTCAAGGCATTTAGCTAGTTATTTCATTCCTTATTCCAGTTTACCTTATTCCAGTTTATACCTGATGATGCTATCATTCACCTATTTTTCTTACAGTTCATTATTACCTGAGATATGATTATCTATTTACCTGTTTCCTTACAGTTTTAGCATTACTTTTCATCTTGTATTCTCATTACTTACTGTTTTATAGTCTTTGTCAACTTAATGGAACTATTGTTAGTTTATGTACTTTGCTCCAATCATGACTGGATAACATTTTTCAGAGGATTTAGAGGACTTTTGTCCCACCTTCTATGGACCCGGAGTAGTTGATGAGTACATTCAGGAGCCTCAGGAGGAGCAGGTTCCTGTGGAGGAGACACAGCCAGTAGTTACTTAGCTTAGCATTAGTATTCTATTGTACTGGATTTGTTTCCTTCGACTTAGACTTGGAGTTGTTATTATTTGCTATCTATAGTTATGTTGGAGATTACTAGACTCTTAGACTTGTTATTGTTGTGTTGAGATGACCATTCCTAGACTTGTGATTTGGATTATTATATCTTTATCGTGCCATTTATCTTCTTTATAGATCTTTGTGATTGGGTATTGATATTATCATTATATTATCATCTTGTCATTCTTATAAAGTTGAGATATTATTGACAGGTTATGTTATATTATTGTGTGAGATTGCAGATCGTGAAACATACATGCTACTTTCGATCTCTTGGGTGTGATCTCTCGTGACGTCACTTGAGATTTCTCTAGTTTCAAGAGGCGGCATGGCTAAATCTCAGCTTAGTCCATTTCTCCAAAAATCAAAAATAAATTTGTAATTCAGCCTAAAGTGCCTCAAATTCCCGATTCTGCCGTCTTTTTTTTTCTTCTTTTTTTTTAAGATGCCCTAGGCAACATTCGAAATTTTGTACACACTGCATTATATTACATGTCTTTTAGGGATACTGCCCCCAACTCACACTGCGTTGCATTCCTGATTCCGCCCTTGTCGAAGCCACAAAGAAGAATTGCGTTACACGTCTTTTAGGGACACTGCCCCCAACTCACACTGCGTTGCATTCCTGATTCCGCCCTTGTCGAAGCCACAAAGAAGAATTGCGCTGCATTGACGTAAGTTAGAAAGCAGGAGCAACTATGGAAAATGACAACAGGAAGATGTTCGTGTGCAGTAACTCAAAAGAATAAACCAAGAAGCTTGAATCTAAAGCAACAATAATCCAGTGAATTGCCTCAAATCAACAAAACTCCCAAAGTAGATTGAGGCTAAAAGGAACTTGTAAAGAACCAAAATAAAGGACATCGGTTGACTAGCAAGCAAATGAACTTTTAAAGAACCAGATCCATGATGGAATTTTTTTAAATTGGTATTACGAACTTTACATTTATTACAACATAGACAATTGTATCATGCCAAATTTCCAGAGATGAAACTCCTTGTAGCCTTTAATCCAGGAAAAAAGAAAAGGAAAAAAAGAGTATATATACACGGAAGATCATCAGCTCTTTTTACTGATCACTCTGCTCCCCATTCTATTTATCTAAAACCTTTCAGTAACTTGATCCGCATTAGCCACTCCCTCCAGCCGCTTCCCCTGCAGAAGATAACCTTAACCTGCAAAAATCCGAGCACTCTGAAGCAACAAAAGGAGTATAGAGCACACCAAGGTGAAAGCAACACTACAAAGACTTAAAGACTAAAAAATTCAATTACAAAATTGGCCCACTGAACAGTAGATTGCCAAGAGAGGCCATTACCTGATAAGTGGTTTTCGTTGAGTGCTTGATGTAGAAGCAGGCCCACCAAACGTTGAAGCAGATAACCCTACAGGCTTTTGACAATAATGAAACCCAAAAGTCAGTTGTGCATGCCAAAACATTATAAAATAAGGACTTCATTAAAAAAATGGAACTATTCCACCATGCTAGAAAGAATTTAGTACATAGGGCTAGTTTGGCTCCCGTTTGAAACGGAGTGTTTGCCCTTTCAGCAGTCATTTTGGCAAAAAATGTAACATCGCCCAGTTCCTCCCAGCATATGCCGACGGCATAAAGGCCAAACACCAAATGCCCGGAGAGGCACCAGTCGGCGTTTTCTGTTTAGTATTCACCTTCCTTATGTTTCAAATAGGAACCAAACTAGCCATAACTTGATAACAGGCTAGTTCTAAACACATGATTCTAAGGTATCAAGATGTAATTAATTTTCCTTGAGACAATCTTTTCATTGATGTGAAGTTTCCCAAGTCAACAAGTGATAAAAGATGCCACCCCATTAACCACAAGCAAGACAAATGTGAGTTTATCAAAAGTCTAAATAGTAAGAAGATCGGAAGCAAACCTCAAGCTCTTCAATGCCTCCATTCGTAATGTGAATGGTACTAGAACTTCCCACTTGCATTATGACTTCCTTCGAAGTAGAAGACTGAACAGAGCAGACGCTCACAGCAACTCCAAAATTCTTGGTCTGTCCCTGCGACTGATAGTCTTCAAGCTCTTCAAGTTCCTCAGGCAAGCCCGCAATGTTGGGAGATGAGCACCTATTTAAATTCTTAACTGCAAGTGCTTCAGATTCTTTAGAGCATAAACTTGCAGCAGAAGCCCCAGGAGCAACATTCTCAGAAATTACTGGAGGTATAATTTCAGGTGATTTTACTGAATGATCTGCCATCCGTTTTGCATCATCAGTTCTGTTGCTCTCTATAGCATCTTGAACAAGCTTCCTCTTCCTAGAATCAAGGGACATGTCCAATACACTGTCGCCACCTCCAACAATGTTGTCAAATGATTTAGTGTCTAATCCTGCAGCTTCTTTGGTGCATATACTAGAAGCAACAGAAGGGCTCACCGAGGACCGAGACATTTCAGGGCCGTCAACTATTTGTGCGCTACCAGATGCCACTGCAGCAAATTGCTTCCTTCTGCTAGGATCATCTTTCATGTCTACAGCTTTCTCAGCATTCCCTCCAAATGTTTCCAAAGGTGGTTTAGCAACCTGATTCAAGCTAGAGGATTTAGTTCTCGAGACAATATGACCCTCTCTTGTAGGGCGAGGTCGAATTCCTCCAGGAAAGACAAAGAGAGGGACATTTCTACGTTTTATATGACAAACTTGGATCTCCATCCCAGGTTTCCACATTATGTACTTGCCAACAGAATGCTTAAATTCTTCAACTGTTCCCCTTATATCAAACTGTTCCCCTTCATGTGCCGGTTCCCCTTGTTTTCTCTGCAGACCCATGAAATAACAACAATGGAATGGTCTGTTCTTGTCTGAAAAATCACCGGGATAAGGATGACATTGAAGCATGCCAAATGTGTCTCTTTCTATCTGGTTTGAAATAGACCCATTTCAATTTAGCACAGAAAGACAAACTTGACGATAGAAGAGTGAAGGAAGTCCACATTACCTTCAACGTAAGATAGCGAAGTCGCGATTCAACCCAGCCTTTCCATTTGCGCAGAGCATCATCATCTTCTGCGGCAATGTCAATCTGCAGATAATGTTTGTAGGCTTCAAAGAAAGGATAGGGCTCGAAGAGCAGTTTCCAGTCAGCTTTATTTGCCTCCATTGACTGCAGCAAGTAACTGGTATTAGATAGAGTCTACAAGTAATACAATAAAATCAGCTAAACCAAGAAAGCAAAAGCAGTTAAAAATGAGCAATAATGCTAAATCGTCAACGAAGATCATAAAAGTGTAACCCTTCAGTTATGCAAACAAGAGGCTTAATTCCAAGGAAACCAGGCCAGAACTCTGTATCCAAGTTCAAAAAGTGAATTGGCAAAAATAGACTGGGTTAAGCCAAGTGCAGAATTTCCTACACATCTGCAGGTCATAATACTTTAAGTTTATACAAAGCGGCAGCCTATTCTCAAATGTTTCCAGTGACAAAAAATATTGGGCAGCACAATGGTTGAGGTCTGGTAGAGGAAGGGAATCCTGGATTAGATCCCCAAGGGGGGCAGGGAATTGACTGGCCCTTTCATCTCAAAAAATATTCACTCACAACTAACAACCGATAAATATGCAGAACACAAGTACATAAAGGATATTCAAAGTGACAGCATTCGGTCAGAACTAAGAAGAATGATTCTCAAGCGGTCTATAATAAAAAGAACTCGTGTGTCTGCCTTGCATATGGATTTGAACCTGAAATAAATCTGAAATATGAAATTGCTATTTTCTGTCAATAACAAGGATGATACCATAGTTAACTGAATTCCATTTTCAAGTGAAATATGCAACATTCATAAAGTCCATGACTAAGAAAAGCATCCTACTATAAGGAGTATTGGTCAGAAAAATATCTGGAGAAATGGTGTTCTCCTACAGGAATAAATATGAATACATGCATCAGACTGAGAAATCACTCATAGATTCTTGTAAAAGCAGATCATTTGGAAACAAAAACAACTAGCAAACACATACCTCACATATCTCATGTCCACGCTGGAACTCTTCCTTCATAACACGTAATGTACTTGCTGAAACATTGTAGCTGGAATTCATACAAGGATAAGCAGGTGTAATTATAGGCATCATGTGACCTCTGTCTTTAAAGTTTCTTCTGGGATCCCAGATAGGAAGTCCAAGTGTTCCCTCTTCAATTTCACATAGCATCACAGGATTTGGCCAGTGCCACTGGGTGTATACCCAGAAAAAGCGAGACACCAACATGCTGGGAAGAGCATTAGGGTATAACTGACATATCCGGGCAACAAGCAAAGCCCAATTTATCCCACCGAGGAACCCTGAAACCTGGTCATATCAAAGTAAATTTTACCATAAAGCTATATGAATACTTTTACACACACACACACACACACACATATATATATAAAGAGAGAGAGAGAGAGAGAGAGAGAGAGAGAGAGAGAGAGAGAGATTCATCGCAATAGACTTATCCGTACGTTCGAGTAAACACCACGACATTTTGCCCAGAGCCTCATGCATCTCAAGGTTGTACGAAAATTCTACATTTCGTAAAAAAGTGTACTAATCAGGGACAACACACACTTGCTACTAAAGTATGTACAGCTGGGAAAGCCATGGACCATATGTGTACACATGAAACTTGATTTACAAGGGACGTTAATAACCTGAATGTTTGGAACCAAGCGTAAAATTTGATCAGTAACTCTGCACCCATTTAAACTTCGAACTGTCTGTTCATCAGCATTCTGTAATATAGAATCCTGTGAGATATCCAAGTCCTGGAAAGTAGAGACAAAAATTAGAAAATAAACTCAGAACATGAAATTGCATCAATATAAGAATGTAGGCAACAGTGCTAAGAAAAGAGAGACAATATAAAACTACAAGATAAGGTGATAAATCCAGGAGGCATTATAATGCACCAACAAAATGATGAGGAACATACAAATCCTAGTCCAACTTAATCTTAGTCGAGATAGATTTGAGGGTGTCCCTCCAGGTGCCTTCTCAACAAAATAACGAGGAACCTACTAAATGGATACTTACAGGCAAGTTGGAGTAGGATTGGTCCGGCTTGGATTGGAATATTTGATCCCAGATTGAACCGCACAAATATCCATGCTAACGTAGACCAGATTCAGTGTGATATACAGTCAACATAAAATACATAATTCAAGATTGCTCCCCACTAGTCTAATCAACTCAATCCAATATTGCTCGCCCTATTCTGAAGCCACTCCAAAGTGGTGTGTTAGAAACCCTGAATTAGATTGCAATAATTCGGGGCGTAAGCTTGAATTTCATTTAGTGTTCGCAAAGAGAACCTACTATAGTACTGAAATGTATTTGTCAGGTGATGTAGTTGTTCATGGTAGGCACTGACATATACGGGTCGGTCATATACAAATCTCAAATAGGAAGAAGGATGTGCATACATGTTCAAGGTTAAGTAGAAGAAAACGTTAGGCATGTCTCTCCCAAGCATACATGTTCAAGGTCAAGTAGAAGAAAACGTTAGGCATGACTCTCCCGAGTGTCTTTGAATTTGCTACTGTCACAGTGGATCTGTTGGTCTCCTTTGCACATCTCCAAACCAACTAAAGTGGTCTTCTCTCCTTTTACTCAATTGACACCACCTACAAATTCCCACAAGTACTCAATTCTTATAGGTCTTTGAATGTATTACAGTCATACATCTTAGCCTTCCCATGGATGAGATGAATATACTACTACCTTTCAAATGTATTACCACTGTTTTAATGTATTATCACTTGGTTTCTTCTGTGATGCGAAAGATGATCTATTCTACAGAAAAATAAAACGATATACTATTCTTGAAATATCGAACTTAATTAGCACACAACATATGTACTTACCTGCTCGTATCACAGATTTGACCAATATGTAAAGTCACTCTTATACACAATAAAGAGCATAGTGAAGCTTGACAAGACACTAGGGAGTCCCACATCACGTATATAAAATTAGTTCTTCATTTTTTATTACAATACATAGAACAAAAAACAGAGGAAGTACTCCATATATAAGTCTCATAGTTAAGGGCTCGTAATTGACCAGAGCTACTCCAAGGACGAATGAGTACGTCGTGGTTATACCAGACTTCAGGATGCCTCTGAGGGATAGTAAACCAAACTTAGGCCTAGATTCTAATTCTGGTTATCTAGAGCTCAGCATGAAGAATAGGAGAGGCATGGTTTCACATTTAAGCATTAAGATGGTTCAAAGTATGCTGCACGAGTACAAATACAGGTAATGACACGATATACGTATGGGATGCGAGCATTTTCAAATATGTAGAGTGCAATCACCTATGTTGCACAAATACAGGTACGGACACGATAAGGGTTCGGGATACGGGTATTTTTAAATATGTACAGTGCAATCACCTATGTTGCACGAATGGATATGGGTACGTACACAATATGGATGCGGTCACCATTTTCCCATGTCTGTGCAACATAGGTTAACCAAAGACCTATTTGTGTACAATGTCCAAACACATAATCATGTAATTGTATTTTTCAAGACCAGACGCCATGATTTTTAAAGCAATTATACCTCCTATAAATCAAACTAAGGACCTCTATTACATACTAGAATGTCCAAAGTAATCCATGCAATTGTACAGTTCAGGATTGGACACCAAATACTTTTAAAGCAGTTAGACCTCTTACCAATCAAACTTCTTTTATTTGTACAAAATAATATTTGTGTATTGCATTATTTTGTGTATTGCGGGATATTGTCCCACTATTGGGGTTGTAATTCATTCCCTCGTTGGTGTAATGTGTCATAGAGATCAATGCAATTCGATATATCAAATTGTATCTTCTTCTCTCTTCTTCTAGACTTTTCATAGTTGGTTGCATGAACTTAAACTAAGGTCCAAAAGGTAGGTCTACCTATCTGTCAACCGGACACATGGGTTTCATGGCATGACCCCCTCATGCTCATAGCTACCTTCGTTAGGAATTTAGCATCAACATTGAGAGTTGACATCTAGTTGATACCCAGTCATAAAAATTTGTCAAATCTATTGTAAATCTTGTATGGAGCTTTATTATGCTCCATAGCAACCCCATTCTGATGGGAGAAGGCTGGATGATGATGTCCCGCTAGTAGTCTGCCAAGGTATACAAGTCAAGGCACTCTTTGTTTGATTTCCTTGGTCCTCACAATTTTAGTTTTCAAGAATTCCATGTTTAATATTAAGAAGTTGTGACCCAGGTGACTATCAGACTTCCATTTATAATCTGGACATGGGCTGCGACTAGTTGGAAGGCACTACTCATAAGAAGCTAGGTTCAGGCTTCAAGGTATTACAGAAATTCATATCCAGATATATATGGTTCAATTCATTGTCAACCCAACTAATAGTAGACCAGCATCAACAACTTAGCAACCAGATACCATATATGCATTCATGATACTTATACCACAGGAAAGCGATGTTCTATATAATATGGATACAAAAGATACATCCCCCTCCCACAACATAAGAGAAACTACCATGGAATGGAACTTTTACCACATGCAGTAAAATGGTTGAGAACTAAAAGTAGTCATTACAAATATAGTGTACTAGGAGATCCTACAAAAAAAAAAGAACTGAAACTTACTTCAGGTATTACCCAAAGTGCCAATTTTGCATACAGAAGATCTATCGAGACTCCATAAAATTTAAATTTCATCACAGGAACATGAGCATCAGGCACAGGATGCAATTCAGCCACCTCTGGCATCTCGGCCAACATGTTATGCAGCTCTACAAAAAAGTCCTCCTGCAATAGGTTTTGAAAATAGATAAATAACCCAATAGTGAAAATAAGATACAAAAGCATTAACTTTACTTTTCAACTTCTGCAATTATGTTCTTACTTCTCGTGTAGCATGTCTGGGCCCCACACATAATGTGTCTATATCTGCACCAGGGCTGTGCACCTACAGAAATAGAGGACAACAAAATATTTCAACAGAAATTTCATTTTTTTACATCAAAATAATTATAAAGAAGGCAACATAGATGAGAATTATAATGAGTAAATCCTAAATTGGTTTCAGTTGCAGTCTCCTAAGTAACTCAATAAATAAAAGTAACTGTCTAAAAAATGCTACTAACCAAATTTAAAAAAACAGATACAATTGTTGCTCTACACATCTTTGTAAGCTATTGATACAATAAATCTAAATCAACTTTCTTTAACTAAATTTCAATTCTTTTCATATTGCTGACTATAGTGTGACATTTAGTGTTATGGTAAGATTGTGTGCTTCAATCCTGCACACGTCTTTTGAGTTTCAGAACTGCCTCTCCGTACTGGAGGTAATAGTGCATGCATCATAACCAAGGTTCGAAATATCAGTATGTGAATCGATTTCAGACCCTTCCTATGAGTATCGGTATTGGCCGTTTCGGTAGTTTTGGATCAAAGAATCGGGTTTCTTCGTATCGAAAATCCAATAATGATTAAAAAAAAGTTTTTAGAAAGCTCAAATATATTTGATATATTAAGACAATTTTATATGTTATATGTTGTTTCTCATTAGTTTCAAATGAAATAACATTCACTTGCAATAGATACTATTGTTTATTTATTTGCCTTTAGACATAGTCAACCACAATAAATAGATATGAATGAAATGATATTAATATGCATGAATGTTGTGAATTCATAGATATACAACATCGACAAATGGTAATGATTAGTATTTATCAATAAGGAATCAATTGCATCATTCTGATTGCTTTTATTAGAAGAGGGCCATGAATCAACGTCATAATGGAAGAAAACTAAATGTGGACCTGATTTGCAGCAATCAAGAGGCCTACCCCCACTCTAAGCATTTGAAGAAGCAAAGCCCCACTCTTCCCCGTTCCATAACAAGTGACCCCCATTCTAAGCATTTGAAGAAGCAAACCCTCACTCACCCGTTCCATAACAAGTGACAACCACCTTCCATATTTCGTTCCTCGTTCCATAACGTTCATCAACCTCATTTCTTACACTCAATCCAACTTCTAATAAACATTACAAATCACTTAAGACAAAAGTTGCAAGACTCCGATCGCCATCAACATTTGGAGATCGAGATAGTGGCTACCTTATAATTAACAGTCATTCTTAACTATATGTGTCATTCAAAGTTGCACATATAGTTATATTATCCAGGCCTATCCAGACTAATGCTGCAATTCATAGACCAATTATTTTCTTCTACCTTCTTGGTAAAGTATGCATGAAGAAAAAAATCACAACTATGGCTTTCCTCAAATACCTCCATTACATAAACATAAAAGAAGGTTTGAATGTTCATCCTATCTTTACTCTCATAGTGCCGTTTGCAAGATAAGTGAAATAAGCATCATGACTACTTGGACCTTACTTTATATGGCACTCTATACATTGCAATCACTAGTTTTTCAGCTATAAGGTTCATACTAAAGCATTTATAATCAACGCTTTTTCATAATTCAATACGTACAATCAGGATACAACACATGATAGAAGCACAATTGGCTCCCAATATGAGAATACCTATCAACAATGAAAAACCAGCATTACTCGCAACAATTTCCACACAAATTTCAAGTTTTCTCAGTTTATATGCAATAAATTACAACATGTTGAAGCTCTTCATACCCCGAGCCGATACGAGCCAAAAGTGAATATCTTTGCATTGGCCTCTTGCACAAGCTGATCGTTCAGTCCCTTCTGCCTGCTGATCTTCTTAATCCAATTCTTCACAATCTGCGACCATCCCAATTTCAACAACACTAATCACCACAAAACAGAAAGAAAACAAATTAAACGAACTGATGTAAACTACACAAATACCTGGTCCAATCTCCCAAGAACTTCCTCCCTCGACAATGCCTCCTTCTGGCTCTCGTACAAGCTGGCATCCACAAGAAACTGATAAAAACAAACAAAAAGATTAAAATTTTCCAACTCCATCAATAAAAACATTTATAAGAAAACGAAATTTAGTGTAAAATTTGAACCTTTTCAAGTTCTCGGGTCTTGATCACATCGAATTCGGCGGGGCCGCCCAAGGAAATTGGCTCCGTGACCCCGAGCCTACCAGTGTTTCTCTTACTCAATCCAGGGCTTGCCATCAACTCTCTTTTTTTTTAAATTACAAAATTTTCCCTATTTTTATCGATAATTATTTATTTTACGCCCAGACATCCGGCGAAATCTAAAATTTAGGAAATTACAGAAAATATCAAAGAAATCTATTCAAAATTGTCACCACTTACAAACCATTACCAATATTTCCAGAAAAGTAAATGAAAAAAAAAGAACATTTTTTTGTTTGTTTCTAATTCGAATCAACCATCAGAAGAAGAAGAACAACAAGAATCGATACATTTACAAAGAGATCAAACCAAAACCTAACTAAAACAACAAAATCCCCTCTTTTGCGGATCTTCGATGGTTCCGATCTTCGATTCCTCGAATTCTCCTCTCCGATTCTTCTGTTCTCCTTCCTCGCGAGCGGAATTGAAACCCTAACCCTAGATTTTTGGGGATCAAAAGGAAATTTGATTAGCAATTTGGGGGTTTTGGGGGAAGGGCGTTATTGGAAATTCTTACAAAGTTCTG
>JAYESA010000018.1:8030828-8228064 GCA_036927795.1 Iris macrosiphon
AAGTTTTGTGAGATATAGATATTGTGACCTAGAACGGACCGTTACAGTGTTCTACCGCCGATTCTGCGGCGTAGGCTGGACGTACCCATGACTCATGCCCGATTTTTCGGGTGCGGGTCGTGACACCAATAATATGGACGCATACTGGTCAGTATGAGACGAAAGCTCAGGCCACATAGCCCTTTCAGGCCGCATAGCACTCCCGGCCGCATAACTCGTTGGCCGCATGAAGACTTCGTCTTCTCCAAACAGCAGGTTCGGCCATGGAAAAAGCTCCAAAAACTAAAATCTTATTTTGTCCATAAAATTCTCATTTTAAGTCCAAATCGAGTGAACCAAAAGCCAAAATGCTCTAAATTAAAATCTCTATCATGAAGCCAAAACTGGTTTTCAAAAATACATGTTTAATAGATCAAAACCAAGAAAAAAAATCATAAAATCCATAAAATCATAAGTTAGAAATATAGATCTACTCAAAACCACCCATCAAAATAGAAAACTCCAAGAACTAAAAGTGCTTAGAAATACATAACAAACATAATGAAACAATAATATAGAGGATGTCTTCATATATTTTTCATGCAAGGTGTACTTGCCTATGGAAAGGGGAGAGAAAATATAAGAGAGAGAAAGAAATAAAGTATTGAAGAGAGAGAAGAAAAAGGTTGGGTTATATATAGTAGGGCTGAGGGTTGAACCAATGGTTCTTAAGACTTGAACCAACCCACTGACTGAACCATGAAACAGGTTAAACCAAAGAATGGGTCTAGACTCCATGCACATGCAACCATGCTAAATTAAAATATATTTCAAATATGTATATCGGGAACAGAGAGTGACAGAAACTACGACGCATAATTATTTTAGCTTGGCCATAATCAAGGAACGTATTCTATCTTGATGTGATAGGGCACTTCATGTCCTTGTTTGGTGAAGGGGTGTTGTATCATGTCATGGATGGGACATATGCCTTTGATTGTTGGCTCACGCATCTCATGATATAGCACTGGTTTTGTTTTTTCATTTTTTGCTTCCTTTGTGGTACTTGCTATTTAGGGTCTGACCCCACTGATTTTGCATGGTCAGGTTTAGAGCCAGCACCTGAGGATCAAGCTTACTTCTCCCTTACTGATGGCACGCACCCAAAGGATGGATGCTGAGGGTCATGAGTGGGTTTCTTGTTTTACTGCTCGTCTTTTATAAACTATATTTTTTGGGCATTTAGCCAACCGGCACATGTTAGCCGGAGAATCTGGACACTAGTTCCCTACATTACTGTATTATATTCAGACTGCAGCTGACTCATTATCATGTATACTTTTGATCTTGTATCTGACATATCATTTAGTATTACTAGATCTCTAGAACATTCTGATGTGACGTTTGGGACACCTCATTGCTTATTCTGAAATATTCTATGTTATTGATACATGTTTGAATGATTGAGACAATAGAAGTTCTTGATCCTAGGAGACTTATTGTAGTACGCACCCCTTGTCTCTAGACAACCTTAACACATTACGGGTTGCTTTGGTATTCCGCAAGGTTTGGCTGGCTGAGTCATTCCACAGGAACAATATTTCACAGATAATTGACAGCAACGGAAAAATAATCTCAGCTACAATAGATATTCAAACAGAAGTTGTTCAATTATATTCAGCATTATATAATCAGAATAGAGACAAAAATCAGCTACAGTCAAAGATTATATGCAAGAGAGTGGTGACAAAGAGGGGGAATTTAAAGCTCCGTGCTCCAGTTACTTTTGATGAGGTCACGAACATTGTAAAGAGGGCAGACCCGAACAAGACACTAGGACCGGATGGTTTCTCTAGTAAATTTTATAAAATGCACTAGAAGGAGATAAAACATGAGGTTGTGGGGATTATGGATGACTTCCTTGCGAAGGGGAGATTACTGAAGGAAGTGAACCACACCTTCCTTACGTTGATCCCCAAAAAGGTGGGAGCGGTATCGCTAGCCGACCACAGACCGATTACATGCTATAATTTTTTATATAAAATAATTGATAATATTAAGTACAGGCATATGATGGACATTATGCAATAGATGATCTCACCAAATCATGCAGCTTTCATCAAAGGTGATAAATTGCTGAAAATAATCTGTTGGCACATGAGCTTCTACGTGACTTCAACAAAAAAGGAGGCAAGAAGGCTTGCTTGAAATTAGATCTCTGGAAGGCCTGTGACACGGTGGATCGAGAATTTGTGTGTAGGATGATGCTAGCCATGGGATTCGATAGCTGGTGGGTCGACAGAATCAGGGAGTGCATCACCACCCCGTCCTTTTTCGTACTGATCAGGAGCCAGTTGTACGTGTTCTTCCACAACAATTGTGGTCTTAGACAGGGCGATCCACTATCTCCCTATTTGTTCACGATGGTGATGAGGCACATTACATGTATTGTGGATATTGCAGTTAGCAAGAAGAATATAAGGTCTCTCTATGCGTAAGTATCTCCAATCATCTCACATCTCATTTATGTAGATGATTTATTAGTTTTTATATCTCCGACTATCAGAGGGGTCAATACTATAATGCGATCATGAAAGAGTTTGAAAAGAGCAGTGGGCCGAGGCTGACAGAGAGAAGAGCAGAGTATATTTCAATAAGCGATATTGTCCATAACAGGAGATGTGGGCAAACAGGTTACAGATAGAGAAGGGACAGTTATCTGTCAAATACCTCGGGCTACCTTTATCGATAAATTATGTTAAAGCTACCGAGTGCTGGAGTTTGGTAGAATATGCACAACGCAGAGTGGAGGGATGGCAGGCCAAAAATTTGTCATTTGGGGGTCGCATAGAGCTTGTGCGTTCGGTTATCTCGGCTATTGCCTCCTTTTGGCTCCATGCCATAATGTTACCTGCAAAAGTATTACAGAAAATTGAAAAGATATGCGCGGATTTCATTTGGAGAGGATGAATTCATGATATAGCTTGGGCGGACTTATGTCGTCCAAAAAGAGAACGAGGGGTGGATTTGAAGCCCCTTGCGTTAGTGAGGGAGATAGCTGGACTCAAGCATACTTGTAAATTTCTAGAAGGGGACTCGTTGGGGGCAGATTGGCTTCGAGGTAGACATCTGCGGCAATCCAACTTCTGGATATAACCGATTGACAATAACTTCTCGGTCACTTACAAGACCATTCTTATGGGTCGACGGCGTATTAAACAGGTGATAACTCGAACTTGTAGAGATGGCAAAGACACGAACCTTTGATTCGACCCGTGGATCCAGCATAGGAGTTTGGTGGACCGACTAGGATGGCAGGCCTACGAAGTGGGAGGTCGGGATGAGACTGTGTCTCGGTTGATAGACCGAGGGGCGTGGAGCTTAGAGCAACACCAAGTCGGGCGAATGCTCGGAGAAGAGATGTCAGCGGTTCCAATAATCCAATGGCACCTAAGGACTATTGGACGTGGGAGAATTCACCCACAGGGAAGTTCAAGTTTAGCACAACATATGAGCAAATAAGAGACTATGGACATGTTAGTACGATTTGGCATGAATATAGCAAGTGCCCAGTGCGTTCTATGCGGACAAGCACCAGAGAGTATCCAACATCTATTTTTTGACTGCGTAATTTCCTCGGCCATAATTAGAGTCCAATGGTCGAAGCTAGCTTCTGATAACGGACAAAACCAGCCGAGGTCTAGACGGGGGTGATGGAGATGATCAAGAATCAGAGGAGAGGGGAGGGTTGGCACACAGGCTAGATTACGGCTCACGGCTTCAGTCTGGCACATATAAAAAGCGGAACAATCGCATCTTTGAGGGAGTCTGTACGTCTATAATTGACATAGTTAATAATATAGAATATGATACGGCTATAGTTAAGCCGGAGCGGGATGTAAGGGTCTGAAGACCTACAAACTCGGCCCGAAGGTCCACCAAATCCCGGTTCGAAAGTCCGCATCTGCACCGTACTTAAACCGCACATGCGATGCAGCCATCACCAACTCACCACTTAATTGAACCGCACCTGCGTTGCACCCATTACTAACTCACCACTTAATTCTACCAAAGGACCAAAGGGAAATTAAATGGTGCCCAGGAGGCTCGAACCCGCAACCTTCTGGGTAATATGCATCGGTCTTGACCACTAGGCTAGACGTCATTTGCTCTCTCTCTCTCTCTCTCTATATATATATATATATATATATATATATATATATATATATATATATATTATCGATTTTGATTTTATTTATGTATTTATTTATATAGATTGTATGTATACCTATCTGAACACGGAAGGTAGTACCTGTTGATAATAAAAAAAAGGCAATGTCACATAATTGATTGTTAAAGAAACGGAAAGCATTGATATCATGGTTTTGCAAAGTTGGCATGATGGTTAGGAAAAACTAGCACTAATAGTTGTATTTCTCAGAAATATATACAAGTTTTGGCCTTGGGTTTCCTTTGTTAATCTTCATCTTCCAACTTTTCTACCTTAGTAGAAATTTGATTCAGCATTGGTCAAAATTAATGTCCATTTATCTTATATGAAGTAATTGAAGATTTTTATTTTGGAACAGCTCAATTAGGTCTATCGTGCTCCTACAGACCTATTCCCATGACATACCCATCACTCAAATTCATACTAGTCCTAGATACGAAAATGATTCGTCATGATCGTTCGTATATATATATGTTTCTTCCTTGGCCACATTAGAATATCTACGAAAGAAAGCAAGATGTCATTGTGTAGATCTCATGAATCAATTCAATTTTTACCCACGTGTGTATATAACATAAACCTCCTTATGTGGTCTATTTTGAAACTTAAATATAGTATATATGACTTTGAGATGTATAACAAAATCAGATTCAAACGCGAATAGGCCCAATGTCGAAACTTTTATTATAATTGATTATAGTGACAACACATTTCCTTCTCGGAGCAAATTCAATTAATGGAGCACTTGATCTAAACTAATAGATGAATGATTTTATTTCTACTCATATTAATCCATTACTTGGGTATTTTATAATATTCATATTCGTATTAATCCAGAAATAATTTATAACATATATTATTATATACATAATATTTTTAGAATTATAATTTTTTTTTTTTTTTTTTTTTAATAATAAGCACTGATCCCACTAGATAAAAATCATGGCTACTCGTAGACGCGGTGTATATGAACTATACGAATTCCATTGACATGGACTCTTTTGGAAGTCAGCTGTGTGCAACTAGTGAGATGTTATGTTTGACAAGAATATTCTTCTTTTGCATGCGTACCGAACTCAAAGCATATGTTTACTGACTTGAATAAGAGTCAGATTGTCTCCTACGTACAAATCGATCGTCATTCAAAGAGAATAGTTGTGCAGTCTCGTCTGAAAAATTTTTATTCAATAAATACTTGTTCCTGGTCGTCCGGATTGGACCGCGTAGTACACGTCTTCAAGTTTTGTGTTATTTACATGGATATTAATTTGCAGATAACTAACATGTAAATTAATTATATCCTCTCTCATACTCGTATATAACCACGACTGCATCAACAGAAAGATATATATATATATATATATATATATATATATGTTGTAGGTTGATAGATAATTATGTAAAGAACACTATTATACTTCATAGATCAAGACTAACTCTATTCTTATGGAGAAAAGTTTCAATTATGAATTTGACAATCGGTTCTCTGTTTTTTTTAATATTTTGAATAATATAAATATTTAATTCTAGGTTCTGATCACAATATTAAAAAAATTGTAGAATTTTAGTATCGTAACATAAATTATCATGCGCGGTGGATTCGACCGCTACAAAAATACAGCAAAATAGCGACGGAATTATTTTTGTGGCTGGATTGAATAAGGAGAGTTCTGTTAGGAATATATGACGTCTTATAGCGACGGAAGTAGTCCATCGCTATGTGTATTACGAGACAATAATGACGGAATATTGGATGTATGATTCATATCAACAATTTTGCCGCTAGTTCGTAGCTATTTTGAAGTAATTTTTTAGCTAGCACCATGTGTAAAATATATGGACCTCCAACCTATAATTAATTATTTGTAAGAGTTTGTGGATTTTGTAAGCAACAGTGGGGTTAGGTTTTAAAAGATTGCATAGACCATTTCCTAGACGTGTAAACTAAACAAGACGTGTAAAGCAAACAAGAAAGACCTAGTGAATAATGCTCTGCAAAACCATGCAAAAACCTAAGATCCAACTTCCCTATAAATAGCTCTCCCATCTCCACCAAAGTTCTCATTCATAATTAAACTAAAAAACCACTGCAAATTAACCTGTCATCCATAAACTCGCCACCTTGACAACGATGGCGGCCGGCCGAATTAGGGCTTACGGTGGTGGCGCAGCGCGACTGTCGGGGATGCTCGTCATTTTGGTCATGATGGCGTTGTCCTTTCGACCTGTCTGCTCGGCAAGGCCTCTGCAACTCTGGCCTGCTGCCGGCGGCGCCACCGGCGTCGACGAGGTCGTCGGGAGTCTCTTCATGGAGTCTCTACCGAGAGGCGCCGTTACGCCGTCAACGCCTTCAGGGTGCACGCACAACCCAAACAACCGCCGCGGCCGCTGCCCGTGATCATCACCTCTGATTCGATGGTGCTAGCTAGCTTAGTTATTCTTTCTTTCTTTTTTCATTTTTTTTTTTCCCTCAAAATTATTCATCCAGCTAGCAGCTAGCATTGGAATTCAATATTGCTGGTTACTAATCTTGTTAGTTGGTTTAGATTGTTAATTTGTTTAGATTAATAAGTTGTTTTGTTTGTTGAAACAACTTTGATATATCTTTTATTTAGTCTATCTATTTACATCAAATGTTCAACTATATATAGCTACCATTTTATTCAATAAAAAAATTACCAAGTCTATTCTATCCTCCACAAAACTTGTGTCATGTTTCCTCTTTACTGGACTATTTTACTACACTCTAGTTATCAATACTGAATGATTTCATGGGAGCTAAGTCGGGCATCCATGTCAATGTGGTTATAATTAGTAAGCCATTGTTTTATTTTTACAAATGAGTCGTTCGTGCATGCTTTTGTGAAGTGCAGTACTGCATTAGTTGTTGTTGGAGTAGTAATTGAATAATAAAAACGCTACAATAGGCAGTTGTGCTGCTTCTTTTATCTGCAGACTAGACTGGAATAATGTCCAGTTTCTCGATCGGGATTGTATCCAAAACGATTTGAATAACGATATATATATATATATATATATATATATATATATATATATATATATATATATATATATATATATATAAAAGAGAAAATGCCAACCAAATTGTAAGAATTAACTAGCAAATGTATAAAGCACGTTTCATTGATAACAGATACATCACGAACAAAAGAGAAGAAGAACGAAATTGTATGTCTTCCTGGACATGAATACCCAAGGATCTTCCCTTTATATTAATATCAATTTCTTGTATGTTTGAGACTTTGTAAAGAGAACGAGTGAGGGTCGAGATCTTTGAATTAATCTGCGTAGAGTCTTCTTCTGGGAGAATTCTTTTGTAGAATTTGTTGGGGTTTGAACGTGAAAATTTAGAGAATAGTTCCATATCCATGTGTCAATTCCTGTGAGAATTCTTTTGTGGAATTTGTTGGAGTTTGAACCTGAAAATTTAGAGAATAGTTCCATATCCATGTGTCAATTCCAAGTGTGTATTTCAATATAAGATTAATTTTTTATTGACTTATGCACATGAGAAGTGGCAGCTCATGTGGTTGAGATGGTGGGATATATTTTCCTAGAGGACAAGGCTCAAGACACCCAAGAAATATCATGTTTTTGCCATTCATTTTTTTTGGGGGGTTTCTTGGGAGCTAAGTCCCGAAGGGGCCTAGCAACTCGGACGAAGAGCAAAGGGTGTAAAGTGACGCTTTGATTGCGCACTTTGTACTTCGTACGTACGAACAGCGCACCAGCGGAACAACGCACCAGCAGAATGATGTGTGTTGCATGAACATCGTACCAGCAGAACATTGGGTGTTGCGTTTTCCCTGGGTTTTTCTTAGGAGCCAGGACCTAAAGGGGCCTAGCGACTTGGACAAAAGGTACAAAGTGGCGCTTTGATGACAAATTTTGTACTTTGCACGTACGAACTACGCACCAGCGGAACAATGCACTAGCGCAACAGCGGACGCTGCATGAACAGCGCACTAAAGGAACAACACACCAGCGGAACATCGAGTGTTGCGCTTCCGTTGGGTGGCTGCTTCCACAGAAAATGTCTTTCCGGGTAAGATTTTCGCGTAAAAATTGCGCTGCTTGGTTGTTTGAGTTGATTTTTGGTTCTAACCGCTCCTTATCTTTTGGGACTTTGAGATAATGGTTAGTAATTGTGCCTTATCCGTAGGAATTATCTCTTGATTAAGGGAGGTGACGATCGTTAGAGTTTTGTGTATAGTAGCATCCATAAAAGGTCCACAAAGTGTTGTTCTTCAGTCGATCTTGTCTAGTTCGAGATCCATGAAGAGTGAGAGGAGAGTTTTAGAAGTTCTATTTCGAACTTGTTGGTTCCTGGGAGTAGATCAACAAAAATGGTCAAATATTGCTTTATGCAACAATTTATCACCCCAACGAGATCCATTGCTTTAGGGTTTTTCTTCTTCTTTTGTTTTGTCTTTTGTAGCAACTGTGTTTGCTAGAGTTTTTGCAAGCTTTCTTTTCAATAGACTCAATTTGTAATATGATTACATAAGACCAATTAGAGTAGTAATCAGTTATGATATATGGTTTTCACGTACACCTATATAATCTTTGTACCCTGCTGTAACAATCTCAATGCAAGATTCGAGCAACAGAGATGGAAAAGTGTGCAAGTCGCCTTGACCCAAGTTTTCACGAACATGAGAAGTTTGGTGGACAGCACTACGTACAACAACTGGAAGAGGAAGATATCTCTAAATACTCAACTCATTAATGTAGACTTTATGTTGACAAATTCAGAACCTGCTATTCCAGAGACAAATGATACACAAAAGAAGAAAGAAGCAACTAATGTACAAGAGAAATGGAGAAGAGACAACTGACTTTGCAAATTATTGAGTCTCAACTTCATGGATGATTCTATGGTAGAGTCACACAGTAAGAAGGAGAATGTAAGAGACGTCTGGGAGTCTCTTGAGAAGCAATACAAAGATGACGAGAAGATGTCAAAGATCTATCTCATCGACATATTCATGAAGATGCAATTTGAAGACGATAAGACGATGTTGCCTCAAGTTAAAGAAGTTATGAAGTTGTAGTAAAAGCTTGAGGAGATCTTGCCTCAAGCAGACAAGTTCATGGTGGGGGCAATTGTCTCCAAGCTCCCTCCTGGTTGGAACAAATTTACAACTGACATGTACCGTAATAAGATGGAGATCATGCTAGAAGATCTTCTGTGCTGGATTCATGTTGAAGATAAATCCACGACTCTAATGAAGATGGACTCTGTTGAAAAAGTTTGTTAGGCAAATATGGTACAAACTGAAGACCCCAAAGTGAAGTAAAAGAATGAGTTCAACCATTTGAAGGTGAAGTCAGCTTCTTTCAAGCCCAAGTCTGACAACGACATAGCTTGATTCAACTGTGGCAAGAAGGGTCATTACAAGAAGGACTGCATGTCCAAGTCTAAACCAAAACCAAAAGATCAAGGTGAGCTTAACTTGGTTTCTATTATTGTGCATGTTGAGTCATCTGGCGTGGACACTGACTAGTGGGTGGACATGGGTGCATCGTGTTACGTGTGTTCAAAGAAGGATTTGTTCACCAAATACGAATCTACTTCTAAGAAGGTTTTAATGGCAAACAAGTCTCAAGCAGAAATTCTGGAGATCGAAACAGTGGTATTAAAACTGACTTCGGGGAAGTCACTTACCCTAGAGAACATGAAACATGTACCAGCCATAGCCAAGAACTTGATATATAGAAGTTTGTTATGCAATGCAGGATTGAGGATGGTAATCAATGCTGGTAAGATGGTGATATCCTACAGAGGAGCATACTTCGAAAAAGCTTTATGTACCAAAGGGATATTTAAATTGCAGCTTGTAGCTCCTTCTAAAACTATCAAAGTAGTTTTTATTTCTGGTTATTCTCTTGAGTTGTGGCACAATAGACTAGGACATGTTCATTGTAGAAGAATTAACTAGAGGCTTATCTCCAAATGCGGGGTAAAAAAGTGGAGAAGTGTGAAGTCTGTGCACAGACTAAAATTGTAAAGAAGTCATTCAGACGGGTGAATCGAAGCATAGATCTTATAGAGTTGGTACACTCAGATATTTGTGACTTCAAGCAATACTTTACAAAGTTCGGAATGAAGTACTTCATTACTTTCATCGATGATTTCTCAAAGTATGCATTCTTCTATCTTCTCAAATTGAAAAAAATAAAGAATTCGAAAAATTCAAGAACTTTAAGACTGAAGTTGAACATAAAACATGACAACAACTCAAGAGACTCAGAAGCGATAGAGGCGGAGAGTATCGTTCCCAAGTATTTACATCATTTTGTAAAGAATATAAAATTGTCAATGAAACGATTGTTGTGTATCCCCCCCCCCCCCCCCCCCCCTCCAATCCAATAAATTAGCAGAAAGGAAGAATTAAACATTGATAAAGATGATGAAGTATGTTATTGATTCTGATATTCCGAACTGCTTCTGGGAAGAAGCTGCACTTAATGCTATATTTATTTTGAATAGAGTGTCACTCGCAAAATCATATTTTACTCCTCATGAACTCTAATTAAAGGTCAGATCCAACTTGAATGTCATTCGAGTGTGAGGGTGCTCGCTTATGTAAATCTTTCGGACAACAAAATTCAAAAGCTGGAAACAAGGACTACGAAGGCCATATTCCTAGATTATGCCAAAAAGAGTGATGCTCGGAGGTTCTTTGGTATTGAATCAAATCATATCATTGACTCTCGCGACGTTGACTTCTTTGAAGATAAGTTTTTCAGGCTCAAGAAAATCATTCTCGCGGATATTTTGAAGAACACTATAAACACCGAGGAGGCTAGTACTTCCAAAGAAGATGTAGTCCAAGAGGTGATTGTCGTTGGAGGGAAAATATTTGAACCAGTACTCGTTGAGCTATCACCAAAGCGAGTGAGGAGGCCAAAGAATTTTGGAGAAGGCTTTGTTACATATCATGTGGAAGCAGATTCGCTTATCTATGATGAGGCGATTAAGACCAGAGACATTATTTTTTGGAAGGAGGCGACCAATAACGAGATTGCCTCCATTAGATCCAATAATACTTAGGTGTTGGTTAATCTACCTGAAGGAGAAAAACCCATTTGCTGCAAATAGATATTCTAAAAGAAGATGAAAGTCGACGGAACTATTGATAAGTTCAAGGCTAGGCTGGTGGATAAAGGATTTTCTCAGAAGTAGGAGATCAACTACTTTAACACATATGATCTAGTTGTGTGGATGACAACTATCAGGTAGTACCTAATTTGATATAGATTGTCTACATACATATCTGAACACATGAAGCAGTAGCTGATTTGATAATAAAAAAATACAATTAGATAGCTTACATGCATTTCCTAACTTTAAAGTATTAGATAATGTCATCAGCAGACCTAATTGATTGTTAAAGAACTAGAAAGCATGATATCATGGTTCTGCAAAGTTAGGCATGATTGTTAGGAAAAACCATCACTAGCGGTTGTATTACTCAGAAATATATACAAGTTTTTGCTTTGGGTTTCTCTTGTTCTCCCTCTTTTAACTTTTGTACCTTAGTAGAAATTTGATTCCACATTGGTCAAGATTGTCTAGTCATCTTATATCAAGTAATTGAAGCTTTTCATTTGGAATAGCTCAATTAAGTCTATTGTGCTTCTATGGGACTTATTCCCATAATATACCTATCACTTAATTATTCATACCAGTCCTAAATACGAAAATGATTCGTCATGATCATTCATATATTTTTTTTCATTGAAGTGGATGTCATTGTCTAGATCTCAAGATTCAATTCAATTTTGAACTAACTAGTACTCGAGATGTGTATTTAACACAAACCTCCTTATGTGGCCTATCTTGAATCTTGAATCTTAAATTCTTAAACTGGAATGTGTAACAAAATCTGATTCAAACATGAATAGATCCATTAGACCTTTTATTATAATTAGTTATAGTGGTAACACATTTTCTTATCGGAGTAAACTTAATTGATGGATCACTTAATCTAAACTAATAGATGAATCGTAATGTTTCTATTCATATTCATATCAATTCATTGCTTGAGTATTTTATAAAGTTCATATTCGTATTAATCTAGTACTAATTTATAATATTTTATGTTAATATATAATATTTTTTGGGTTATAAATATGTTTATTATATATTTTTTTAATACTAAGGGCCGCTCTTCCTAGATAAAAATTATAAAAATTATGGCTACACCGCTAACTATACTACTAACTTTAGTATTCATAACCCGGGTATATGTATGTATCAATGAATGGAAACAAAGTAGAGGCGGTATATATATATATATATATATATATATATATATATATATATATATATATATATGAACTATACGAATTCCATTGACATGGACTCTTCTGGAAGTCAGCTGTGTGCAATTAGTGAAATGTTACGTTTGACAAGTATATTCTTCATCTACGTACAGTACTCAAAGCATATGTTTACTGACTTGAATAAGAGTACTCAGCTTGACTCCTACTTCATTCAAAGAAAATACTTGTGCAATCTCACGTGAACATTTTATTCATGCAACAAATACTTATTCCTGGTCGTCCGGATCGAACCGCGTAGTACACGTCTTCAAGTTTTGTGTTATTTACATGGATAATTTGCAGATAACTAACCTGTAAATTAATTTTACAACCGTGCTGCACTGCTCGCGCTATTGCATGTACATTGTCGCACGCGGTGGTTCTGTCGACGGCGCAACGGTCGGACGCGGAGCAGGAGGGACGGGAGGAACGGACGGAACCGGCACGCGGGTGGACTCGATGGCTGGCATGTCGGACACGGAGCAGGAGGAGAGGGACTGCGAGAGAGATGCGACGGTGGACGGTGACTCGCAAATACTGCACGAGTACTGTGCGAGCCACCGATCATTTTTGTTAATTTTATCCTCTCATACTCGTATATAGCCATGACTGCATCAACAGAAAGATATATTGACGTTAGTTAGGTTGCATAGTTATGTAAACTGCAAATTCTTCAATGGAACATTCTTATATACTTCACTAGTAACGTGTACGTGCATTGCACGTGCGTAAAAAATTATTTATAATATTTAAATATAAAACTATTATAAATATTTGTGTTCTTAGGTCGAACTTAAACAATCAAGAAAAATATCTTCCACTTAAACCACTTGAATTAGATTGTTTAGTTATAAATAAATAATATTAGATCGTTAAATAATTAGCTATTGTTTAAAAATATAGTTAGTAGAGTATTTACAAACGATTTAGACGGCTTAATTTTGAATCATTTTGAAGTCTCATTATAAGAGTAGAGATAGATCAAAACTTACTATGTTCTTATGGAGAAAAGTTTCTATTATGAAGCTGACAATCATGATCATTATAGTGAAGTCATTTTTTTTTTTTGCTTTTTTAATATTTTGAATAAAATAAATATTTAATCTCAAGCTCTAATCATAATTTTAAATATTTTTAAAATTTTAGTATCATAACAATAGATTATCATGCAAGGTGGATTCAACCATTAAACAAATACAGCAAAATAGCAACGAAAAGTTTTTGGACTCGGTTGAATAAGAGCGGAGTGGTTTCAAGTACTACATTTTTTCTTTAGTCATAAATTTATAGTACTTAGGAGCTGCATTAGACTCTTGTTCATACTTGAAAAATGGTAGCAAGCCAACAGATACTCCAAATTTCAAACGTGTCATAGCAAGTTAATTGTAACCCAACTGAACCCACCAAGAGAAAAAAAAGGAAGGAAAAGTATTAATAAAGGAAAAAGAAAGAGTAAAAAAAATGAGGAGGTTAATTTGGAGTATGAATTTAGTGTGTTATTTGGAGTGTGTCATTGTGTGCCAATATGAAAGGGACACTCTAAAAATATTAATTTACACGATTTCTAAAAAATTTGAAGTATAGTATAGAGTGTTCCCATTGTGGATGCTTTGAGGAGAGAAATCGTTGTTAGGGATGTATAACGTTTTGTAGCGACCGAAGTAGTCTGTTGATATATATATATATATATATATATATATATATATATATATATATATATATATATATATATATATATATATATATATTCTGATGCAGTAGCGACGAAATATTATATGTATAATTCATATTAACAATTATGTCGCATATTCATCGTTGATTAGCGATCAAATAGCTTCCGTCACTGTGTTTCGTCGCTATTTTGAAGTATTTTTGTAGCTAGTACTTTGTCTTAAATATGGACCTTCAACCTATAAATTATGTGTACTGTCAAACAAATTTTTCTACATGTATTGTTGGGAGCGAACGCAGGAATTAAAAGAGGGAGAATGGGGGTCAAAAATCTTAACTACTTTATTTCTATATCTATCTAGCATCGTCTCAAGTTTAGCAAAAATTATGAAAAAAAAAATAAAACCTCATATATATATATATATATATATATATATATATATATATATATATATATATATATATATATATATATATATAGAGAGAGAGAGAGAGAGAGAGAGAATGCGGGAGGTGAGATGGCACATCACTCTCAAATGAGGGTGGCGGTGATGTGGCACCATCCCAGCCCTCCATCTCAAAAAATTGGATGGAGGGCCGGAGGGGGATGGCCGGCGAGGGAGGGGGGCTGGAGGGGGGTGCCCGGCGCGGGAGAGGAGGGGGGTCGGATGGGGGTGGCCGCCGCGGGAAGAGAGGGTGGAGGGGGATGGGGCGGAGGGGGATGGCCGGCGCAGGAGGGGGGGGGGACTGGAGGGGGTGGCCGGCGCTGGAGGGGAGACGGAGGGGGTGGCCGGCGCGGGAGGGAAGGGGCTGGGTTGGGAGGAAGGTGGAAAGGGTAGGTGAGATGGAGGGCTGGGATGGTGCCACATTACCGTCACCCTCATTTGAGAGTGAGGTGCTATCTCACCTCACTTATTCTATATATATATATATATATATATATATATATATATATGGGTAAACGGGATATGAGTCATAGTGCTCATATTCCTAGCTACATGAGTCATGCACATGTGGACCAATAGAAATAGAGTGTACTAGTGCACATAGGTGCACATGAGATGTAGGAGTCTATTTCTATTGGTCCACATGTGTATGGCTCATGTAGGAATATGAGCACTATGGCTCATATCCCGTTTATATATATATATATATATATATATATATATATATATATATATATGGATAAACGGGATATGAGTCATAGGCTCATATTTCTACATGAGTCATGTACACGTGGACCAATAGAAATGAATTCCTACATCACATGTGCAATACACTTCATTTCTATTGGTCCACATGTGCATTGGCTCATGTAGAAATATGAGCCTATGGCTCATATCCTTTTTTTTTCATATATATATATATATATATATATATATATATATATATATATATATAAACGGGATATAAGTCATAGTGCTCATATTCCTACATGAGTCATGCACATGTGGATCAATAAGAATGGATTACTACATCCCATGTGTAGCCATGTGTACTAGTACATTTCATTTCTATTGGTCCACATGTGCATTGGTTCATGGAGGAATATGAGCTTATGGTTCATATCCTTTATATATATATATATATATATATAGACAGAGAGAATAAGGGAGGTGGGATGATACCTCACTCTCAAATGAAGGTGACGGTGATGTGGCACCTTACTCTCAACTTCGCTATAAGTAACTGATCCCATCTTCACCAAATTAAGTTCTCATTCATAAACTCAAAAACACCCATAAACTCACCTTGACAATATCAACGTACGGAGATGGCGGCCGGCAGAATTATGGCTTACGGTGGTGCAGTGCAACTGTCGGGGTGGTCGTCATTTTGGTCATGCTATTCGGCAAGGCCTCTGCAAGACATAGTACTCTGTCCTGCTGCCGGTGGCGCCACCAACGTCGACGAGGTCGTCGGAACTCACAACCAAAACAACAGCCGCGTTCTCTGCCCGTGATCGATAGTACAGCTGATCATCATCTCCGATTCGATGATGCTAGCTAGCTTAATTAATTTCTCTCTCTCTCTCTCTCTCTCTCTCTTTTCTTTTCATTCTTTTTTTTTCTCCAAAATTAATATTCATCTAGCTGGCATTGGAATTCAATGTTGGTTACTCTAGTTATCAATACTGAATGGTTTCATGGGAGCTAATAAATCATGCGTCCATGCATGTCAATGTACGTGGTTATAATTAGCTAAGTGGTTTTATTTTTACAAATGAGTCGTACGTGCATGCTTTTGTCTGAGTAGAACTTTTATACAGTAGGCTGTACGTGGGCTCCTTATAATTAGCTAAGTGGTTTTATTTTTACAAATGAGTCGTACGTGCATGCTTTTGTCTGAGTAGAACTTTTATACAGTAGGCTGTACGTGGGCTCCCCTCTCGCTTCGGTACAAATTTATATGTATGTATAAACTTTGAGTTGAGGTCCACATGTCCATACATAGTCTATATCAAAATTTTGATACAGTCTACTGTATCAAAACTGTTGTGAAGTGCACTACTGCATTATATAGTTGTTGCTGGAGTACTAATTGAACAATAAAACGATGAGCATGCGAACAAATACAAAAGGCTGTTGTACTGTTGCTTTTATCTGCAGACTAGAATAATGTCCAGTTTTTCGATCGGGATTGTATCCGAACAACCCGAAACCTATATATATATATATATATATATATATATATATATATATATATATATATATATATAAATATAAATATATATATAAATATAAATATATATATATGGGGGGGGGAGGCGGAGGGTTTCATAAATTTATTCACCCAAAACTCTTTAACTCCTTATCCTAAATCTCATTTTAGTTTATATTTTGTAATGATTGAGGCTTTATTTCTATTTAATTATGTATTTAATATTACTCTTGTTTAAAATTATTTTAAATATTATATTAGAGCCCGATAAATATGATCCAACGCGATCCTCCGGGCTTGGTCTTGGGCTACAAATGTTGAACCTGAGGTCGGGTCGAACTTGGGCTAGGACTAGACTTATGATTCATCGGGTTGGGTTAGGGTTGAGCTCAAGCCCGACGCAACCCGTCCGAGTTGCACCCCTATCCGTTGATGAAGAGTTGTGAAATTTTCTGGTTCGTTGATTATATTGCTGCTTCGACTCATCCCAGGCTTCTCTGACCACCAAATGTAGTCTGATGCACTATGTAGTTGAATCGTCGTATACAACATTTATAGCAACAGAAGTTGCAACCATGTATCCTAATTGTTGGTTTTGCTTTTACTTTTCTTGCAAAAGCTCAATTCCTCTTTCTTTCTTTAGTCCCACATCGGGTGCACCATAGCCCCCTTGTGTACATATATTAGTTTCTTTCCTTTGCTCTATTAAGTTGTTGTGTGGGGAACCCCTTGGGCCACACGCGCGCGCCGCCGCCGCCGCCCGGCCCGGCTCGGCTCGGTTCGGTTCGGTTCGGCGCGCGTAACGGGTGCGGGCGCCGAATGTCGATCCGATTTTCTCTTCGGGCTGGGACCCTAAAATTCTTTTTGCTCCTCTTTATTCAGTCATTTATTTTTCTGTAACGTTAGAAAATTAATTTCTGAACGTTACAAAATGTTTTTGAACCGTTTTTGTGTCCAGGTTCGTTATTTATTCTCTTGTGTAACGTCTGAATTAATAGAGAATTAATTCTGACCGTTACACAAACAGTTTATATATACGTGCTAATTTCTTTGTAAAATGATTCCAAAAAATTTCTTACTCCAAACTCTGTCAACATTTTGTTCTTCGTCCTCATCTCCAAGCTCTGGGCAGAGCTAAGTCCTGGTCGTTCTCTCCAAGTCGTGTGCGGCGACGAGATACCGGTAGTGCGGGAGTTTTACCACTAGGAGAGTCGGGAACGTCTGCACACAGATCCCGAATAAACTCTTAGGGCAGTGCTTCGTGCACGACTTCCCCAGAGGCCGGTAACATTGTTTAATTTTATTTTTATATTCTGAAATTTTTAAGTAAGTAAAAGACAATTTATATAACAATCTAAGAGTTTATTATCATTTTGTTAGAATTTCAATACTTGCTGTTGATTTAATAGAGAAGGAAATAAATATATATACATACTGTGAGTAAGAGTTGTATTCACAACTTACTGTAATATTCAAATAGTTGATTTGCTCACTGTTTGATATTACTATTTGTTAGACTCACTGTTTAAATATTTGCTACTGTAGAAATTTGTTTCATAATACTATTTGTTACTGTTCCAACAACAAAATATTTGTTACTGTAGCATTTTCAAATTTTTAACAAACGTTAACTTGTATAGAATTTTGACCATAGCAAATTCTAACAAACGTTATTGTTGACTTATTCTAAGAAGGAAATAGTTACTGTGTAAGAAAAATATATATTCAAGTTAAGAGTTCTAAAGAACTATTCTTACTGTTGATTTGCTTCTAACAATATATATATAATTGCTTCTCACTCTTTACAAAGAAATTATTTTTTTTTTTGCAAATTCTAACAATATAGTTATAAAGAATTATATTGTCTGTTTAAACAAATTCTTTTAGCAATTTGTTACTGTACCAATCTTTTAATATTGTAGCAATTTGCAATACTGTAGCAAGTTGTAACAAATTGATTTTTACAAATTTGTAACAAGTTATTTTTTTGAAAATATTAAATTATTTTTACTGTAGCAAGTTGATAGTTACTGTAGCAATTTGACTTCTAACAATTTTTATATAGCTACTTCTACCAATTTGTTAATAGTTACTCTAGCAAATGTCTACAAAATTCAAGTTAAACAGTCACTGTAGAAATTTATTTCAATTCCTCAATTGATTTATTTATTTACTTATCAAATTGCTTACTATATTGTCAAATTGCAAATTTGCTTCAAGTGTTTTAAATATTGTTAGTACATTTGATAATTTTGTCAATTGCAATTTTTAATCACTTAGTATTTTGAAAGCAATTTTGGACCAAAAGAAAATAGTTTAGTAAAAAGGAAATTGCAAATATAATCTTCAAATCTAAAGTTTCAAAGTAGAGACAAACTCGGGCACAAGCCGAAAGGGTCCTTCTGTCAACCGGGTGTAAATGACCCTAAGCGACACGGTATTTAAGAGTCTTCGGACCACCGCTAGCTGGGAACCGGCCCCTACAGCTAACCTGAGTTGATCAACATTTGAAAAACTAAAGATTTTAAGATTGTTTAGCAAAGACCACCTAAACTATTATCTTGTAGAAGGCCAAGGAAAACCCAAGTCTAATTTTCCGTATAAACCCAAAAATAATATCTTCAAGAAGAAGAAAAAACTTTCAGCCTAACCACCACAACCATCATCACCAAAACTAAAAACCTAGAACTTCAGTCAGACTCAGTTAGACCAGAAGCGAACATGCTTCATAAAGGTTCTTCGAGTTCCTTAAGGTCTGTAAGCTTTCAACCCCTTATTAACATCTCTTACCATTCTGATGATTGGTGGTTGGATTCTGGAGCAAATGTTCACGTTTCGTTTGATCGCTCCTGTTTTTCAAACTATCAGGAATCAAGTGGAGGAGGTGTGACCCTAGGAGATGGCTCAACGGCACAAATAATTGGAAGAGGAAAAGTTAACCTGAAAATGACATCAGGAAAAATCTTAACTCTTCAGGATGTTCTTCATGTGCCGTCTGTCAGGAGAAACCTAGTTAGTGGATCCCTTCTTGTAGCCTCAGGATACAAAATTGTAATGGAGGCAAATAAAGTAGTTTTTTCTAAGCATGACTCTTTTATAGGGAAAGGTGTCACGCCCCAGTCCCAAAATGACGAGGGACTGAGCACGTGAGCAATTGCCAGCAGCACGCACCGATGGACAACCCAATTTAATGGATCCATCAGGGCATGCTTAAGCTGTAGTCTAGCAGTAATATGTTACAAGTCTCAGGCCTTTCTAATCTCATCCACAGAATAACACAGATTAATGCCAGAAATAATGCAATGGAATGAAATAAGCAATATCAAATAAGGTTATCTCGGAAAACAATTCCGAGAATTAGTCTGTTACATTTAAGGAAATAGACAGGAAATAAAATGCTGAAAATGGAAAATACTGTGTAGCTGAAGCCGGTGCTCAGGTGAAGTCTTCGGCCACTATCTCGTCCTCGGTTCCGGGTTCTGTTCCAAGGAGTGCTCCTGTACCGTACACCTCGGGGAAGTTCTCCTCGGCTATACCTGGGGACATAGTCCATTCCAGGTCCTCAGGGGACATAACAAGGTACAGAAAATACAAGCCAAAACATATGCAGTGCAGCAATAAAATAAACAGCAGGGTAAATATATAAACCAGCTAGTGATATGCATGTGAGAGTTTAGTCATACTCAGGCTGACTACTACAGGATCAGTGTCGAAGAAACCATAGCAGTATTTTCTCGAGGAGCCAGTAAGGAACCAAAGCTCTGTATCAGAGTCTAAGGCACCGCCAGATATAAGTATTTATATTATATTATATTCAGCCTTGATATGATTATACTCTCCCCATCCCATGAGATCTCACGTCACAGTTCCAGAATATATCAGGTACAAGTCACGCAAGATTGAACTAATGCAATGAGTCAGGCTAGAATATACGCATTTAAACGGGAAATGACATGAAAATACAACCTATACGGAATCACCATGTATATGTCAGGTAATTCCATCACATGAACAGTGTCAGGTGTCCTGGGTTAAGCAGTTAAACAAGTTACATGGGAAACTACCAGAAATCAAGTAAAACACTATAATCAGAAATATCAGAGAATTGGCAAGCTTTTATGTTCCTACTGTTGCAAAATTAACCAAGAAAATATATATCAAGCTGCAGGGTTTGGCAATGTATACTTGCCCTCTGATGTATAACTAAGTCCAGGAATTATTTAGCAAGACTGCAAGTTTTGGCGAGGTACACTTGCCTGTGGTTCCTGTTCGGTTTGCAGTTCTGACCTCGGCGGGAATTGCAGGCGGTACTCCGGTTGCTGAAACAAACATCACCATCAGATCCAAAAAATATCAATCAGCTAGAAACGCCTGTCCTTGGGTCCAATTTGGAGACAAGGGCAGAAACGGCAGTTTCGGGTCAAAACGGGGTCCACATGTGGGCCCGCTTTGCACCGAAAAACGCGTCAGGGTCAAAGGTCTCCAAATTCACCAAACTTAGTGTCAACAGCTCAGGAACGATGATATGAACCCAACGGAACTTCCAGAATTGGATTCCGATGAGCCGAACACAAAATCGTCCGTCGAGCGGGGCCTGTGGGGCCCACGACACGCGATTTCGTCAACGTTCTCAGAATCGAACCAAACTTGACCCACAGGACCAGCGTATTGCTACGAGTCCGATGGCGCAAGTTTCGTCTCGATCCGACGTGTGTACACAAAGTTAGGGCGCGCTCCAGAAAGTACGGATACGGGGCGATGTCCGCGGATACGCGTTGATTTCGGTGTGCACGCACACCCGAATCAGCTTCTGCGAAATCCCACACGTCCGTATCGACGAGGCGCTCGTGTCTGTGAAGACCGCACGCGACCAAGTCGTCCCGTTTGGCGGGGCGGACTCGGTTCCGGGGTGAAACAGGGTCTGGGTTTTTCCTGTTTTTGGATCGCGGTGTGCGATCACCACAGGACGCGATGCCCCGAACAGTTTGTCCGGACACCAAGAGGGTCATACAGGCTTCGCAACGCAATTTGCAGAATCGAAAACGGAGCTACGAGTGAAAAGATACACGCACCTGAAGGGGACCCGGGAAACAGGGCAAAACCGTGTCCGACACGTGTCCGGACACAGGACACAAAAATTAGAGTTAGGGTTTGGGGAGTCGGCCGGCGGCGGGGACGGCGCTGAGGCGGCGCTGGGCTCGCGGCGGAGCGGCGCAGGCGGCGCAGAGCTCTGCTGCGGCTGCTGCTGTGCTCGCCGTTGCTGTCGACGGGCGGGGGAGACGGCGGCCTGTGGCTCTGCCGGCCGGAGGAGGGGGCGAGGCGGCGAGGCGGGTGAGGCGTCGGCGGAGGCGAAGTGTCGTGGCGGTGGGTGGTGGTCGACGGCCAGGGGGAGGTCGAGGGGGTATTTAAAGGGGAGGCACGGCGAGGGCGAGGCCGGGGAAGGCGGGCGAGGGGGTGGACGTGGGGTGAGGCGCGGCGTCGTGGGCGCGGCGGGGCGCACGACGCGGCGGAGGCGGCGCACGAAGCGGCGGTTGGCCGGGTCGTGGGGGGGAAGATCCGGGTCGGGTCGGGTTGCGCGGATCCGACCCGACCCGCTAAGGATCTGGGCCGGATTCGGGGGAGTGGGCCGGGCCGGCCCAACGGGCCGTGGGCTGGGGTTATTATTTTAAAAAATAATAATAATAATATTAATATTAATAATAATATTAATAATCAGTAAAATAAATAATTAAATAATTAATTAATTAAATAAATAGTTTTCAGGCATTTAAAAATAGGTCCGGGGCCCGATAAATTTCAGAAAAATTGCCCTAAGTCCAGTTTTTCATTTTACATCCAAAAATATTATTTTCATAATATTTTAATACTGTTTATTATCAATTAAAAATCTTTGGATAATTAAAACCCTGTTTTTAATTTACAGAAAAATCCCAGAAAATTCCAGAAAATTGTGAAAAATCCAGTTTTTAAAATTTTGAAAATTCAGGGGGTTTACAAAATGTTTTGTAAAAGACGGTCTCTTTATTTTAAGTACAATGAATAAAATGTCTGATGGTTCTCTCATTGTCTCTAATATAGAATCTTCAAATGTTTGGCATGGCAGACTAGGTCATGTGAACCTAGGTTCTATTAAAAGGATGATGACCTTAGATCTTATTCCCAAGACTCCAATAGATATCAAACACAAATGTGAGATTTGTGTTCAAGCCAAACACACTAGATTACCTTTCAAATCTGTAGAAAGAAATTCTGACCTTCTAGAACTTATCCATAGTGATGTATGTGACTCAAATAGGATTTTGACCAGAGGCGGTAGAAAATACTTTGTTACATTTATAGATGATTATTCAAAGTATTGTTATATCTACCTTCTCAAAACCAAAGATGAAGTTCTAGATAGATTTAAGGACTACAAATCTGAAGCTGAGAACCAATTAGAAAGGAAGATTAAGATCCTTAGATCTGATCGTGGTGGAGAATATACCTCAAACGAAATGACTAACTTCTGTGAAGAACATGAAATAATTCATGAGGTAACAGCTCCTTATTCACCTCAGTCTAATGGAGTTGCTGAACGCAAGAACCGCACTCTGTTAGATATGGTGAATGCCATGCTTCTCAGCTCTGGTGCTCCTGATAACTTGTGGGGAGAAGCCCTTTTAACTGCCTGTTACATTCTTAATAGGATTCCTAGTAAGACAAAAGATAAGACTCCCTATGAGCTGTGGAAAGGTAGAGCACCTAGGATTAATTACCTTAGAGTTTGGGGATGTCTTGCTAAAATCGGAATTCCCGAACCTAAAAAGAGGAAGATTGGTCCCAAGACTGTAGACGCTGTTTTCATAGGATATGCCTTAGACAGCTATGCCAATAGATTTCTAGTGACTCACTCAGAAGTAAATGAAATCTCTAACAATACCATTATAGAAGCAAGAGATGCAGTTTACTTTGAAAACATATTTCCTTTTAAGGATAGAGTTTCAATCTCTTCCTCCATACCCTCTACTAGTTCTCAAGTCCAAATACCTAGCTCTCAATCTGAACAAGACTTAGAACCAAGACGGAGTAAAAGGAATAGGATTGAGAAAAATTTAGAAGAAGGATTCTTCACATTTTTGATAGAGGGTGATCCCTCAACTTATGAAGAAGCAATGTCTTCTCCTGATGTTCCCTTCTGGAAAGAAGCCATTAACAGTGAATACAACTCCATCATGGAGAATAACACTTGGTTTCTAACAAATCTACCTTTAGGCAATAAACCAATAGGTTGTAAGTGGATTTTCAAGAAGAAACTCAGAGCCGATGGTACTATAGAGAAATACAAAGCTAGATTAGTTGCTAAGGGTTTTATCCAGAAGAAAGGGTTAGATTATTTTGATACCTACTCTCCTGTAGCTAGGATCACATCCATTAGAACTCTCTTGGCCTTAGCATCCATTCATGATATGCTAATCCATCAAATGGATGTAAAGACAGCATTTTTGAATGGAGATCTAGAGGAAGAACTTTATATGGACCAACCTGAAGGTTTCATTGCTAAAGGTCAAGAAAAGAAAGTCTGCAGACTAGTAAAATCCCTCTATGGCCTGAAACAAGCTCCCAAACAATGGCACAATAAATTTGACAAAGTAATTTGTGAATATGGTTTCTTGTCAAATGAGTATGACAAATGTATATACTCTAAAGGTACATGTAAAAATTGTGTCATTTTATGCTTGTATGTAGATGACATCCTTATCCTAGGATCATCACTGGAATTGATAAATATTATAAAGAACTATTTATCTAGCCAGTTTGATATGAAAGACCTAGGAGAAGCCAACCTAATTTTAGGAATACAAGTGACCAAAGGCAAAGAGGGTTATACTCTATCTTTAGCACATTCAATTGAAAAAATGCTAAAAAGATTTGAGTTATTTGATAAGAAACCTGTCCTTACTCCTTATGACAGCAGTATTGTACTGAAAAAGAATGAAGGACCACCTTTGGAACAACATAAATATTCCCAGATGATAGGCTCCCTTATGTATATAACAAACAGGACAAGACCTGATATTGCATTTGCTATTGGGAGACTAAGCAGATATACCAGTAACCCAAATCAGTCACATTGGACTGCCTTGGATAGGGTATTTAGATATCTCAAGGGCACCTTAGATTACAAACTTCATTTTACTAGGCACCCTGATATCATAGAAGGTTATTCAGATGCAAACTGGGTAACCGACTCACATGATGTAAAATCTACTACTGGATATGTATTTACTCTAGGAGGAGCTACGATCTCCTGGAGCTCTTGTAAACAAACTATCATAGCTAGGAGTACAATGGACTCTGAAATGATAGCTTTAGATACAACTTGTACAGAAGCTGAATGGCTTAAAAATCTTATTATGCATATACCTGTTTCTCTTAGTCCTGTTCCTGCAATTTCTATAAATTGTGATAATAAATCTATTATTGAACTACTAAAGTATGATTCTGTGAATGCTAAGATGAACAGGCACCTGCAGCTGCGCTTCAAGTCAATAAAGAGCCTACTAGGCAAATATGTGGTTCTTGACTATATAAAGTCAGAAAAGAACCTTGCAGATCACTTGACGAAGGGTCTGTCTAGGACTTTGATCCTAGAATCATCGAGGGGGATGGGGTTAAGCCCATAAGTTAGTCACCAGCAGTGGCAACCCAACCGAGTCTGACTGGAGATCCCAAGAAGCCGGTTCAATGGGTAGAAACAAGCTGAACTTAGGTGACTTTATGGAACACTGACTCGAGATTAAAAGTCTCATTAAAATAAAGCCCAAGCGGCTGTACATGTGTACAATGACTCCCCATCCCTATGGTGACAGTGTTCCTGTGTGATATGGTTAGGATGAGTTTAAACTCTTAATAGGTCCAAGCTGTAATGCTAGGTTGATTCATATCACCAACCATTAAGGACTTACCTATATGAGAGGTCGTGAAGGCCGCGACTATGGGACAGGGCGATCCCTGACAACTCTCATGAATGTGGAAAGTGCGCATGGCCATTTAAAAGCGCCACCCGATAGACCAAGGACCTCTAGCGTACTATGTGTGTTATTTTCTAAATCTGATTCAAGAAGTCTGATTCAAGGCATAGTCCATCAAGCACTTCTTCAGATTAAGGCAATAGTCACTACGTAAGATTCAAAGCTGTAGTCTATCTCATCTATGCATAGTATTTTACTGCCCAGATGCTCTCTCTCTCTATTTACTTCACTCTTATCTCTGTTTCGGAACTTGACCTTTTGGGGGGGGATTGTTGGTTTTGCTTTTACTTTTCTTGCAAAAGCTCAATTCCTCTTTCTTTCTTTAGTCCCACATCGGGTGCACCATAGCCCCCTTGTGTACATATATTAGTTTCTTTCCTTTGCTCTATTAAGTTGTTGTGTGGGGAACCCCTTGGGCCACACGCGCGCGCCGCCGCCGCCGCCCGGCCCGGCTCGGTTCGGTTCGGTTCGGCGCGCGTAACGGGTGCGGGTACGCGCCCACATCTGCGGGCGCCGAATGTCGATCCGATTTCCTCTTCGGGTTCGGACTGGGACCCTAAAATTCTTTTTGCTCCTCTTTATTCAGTCATTTATTTTTCTGTAACGTTAGAAAATTAATTTCTGAACGTTACAAAATGTTTTTGAACCATTTTTGTGTCCAGGTTCGTTATTTATTCTCTTGTGTAACGTCTGAATTAATAGAGAATTAATTATGACCGTTACACAAACAGTTTATATATACGTGCTAATTTCTTTGTAAAATGATTCCGAAAAATTTCTTACTCCAAACTCTGTCAACATTTTGTTCTTCGTCCTCATCTCCAAGCTCTGGGCAGAGCTAAGTCCTGGTCGTTCTCTCCAAGTCGTGTGCGGCGACGAGATACCGGTAGTGCGGGGGTTTTACCACTAGGAGCGTCGGGAACGTCTGCACACAGATCCCGAATAAACTCTTAGGGCAGTGCTTCGTGCACGACTTCCCCAGAGGCCGGTAACATTGTTTAATTTTATTTTTATATTCTGAAATTTTTAAGTAAGTAAAAGACAATTTATATAACACTAATTACATCATTTTTAAAATTGATTTGTTAATAATACGATACTGATACATGCAAAACATTCCTTTAATTAATCCTTTTAAAACTTCTATGGTAAATGGAATATAGTAGAATTGTGATCAATCAAATATCATTAAAAAAAATTGTGTATTTATTTCGAATTTGATCATAAGTTCATATAATGGCGTTTCCATCCATGCCAGCATTATAATCAGAGCCGGCTCAAGGGAAGGCGGGCTAGCCAGTCGTCTAGGGCCTCCTCCCCTAAGGGGACTCAATTTTTAAAATATGTAATCATTAGAAAATATAAACCCTGACTCTATTAAGACTACCAGCCCATGAAAGAATCATTATTGCGTTGGCTCTTTCTTTCGTACTGCACATGATGCTTCTCTTACAATCAGCGACCGCAATAAGCAATATGTCGCCCTTTGCCAACTCGACCCGTCGTCGTCGCTGCAAAAACTTAAAATTCCCACATGTGTTTTATTTTTCCCCATTCTCAATCTCTCTCTCTCTCTCTCTCTCTCTCTCTCTCTCTCCGGCGACCCCCCCCCCTCCACCTCTCCGACGACCTCCCCCTCGCCGGCAGCCCCTCCCCCACACTCTCCTCCTCCTCCTCCGGCGTCAGATTCTGTGGGACATTCATGGCGATCATCATGCTCCTTGCCACCTCCAGAAGGTATCTGTTCTTCCTTTCTGCCACTCCATTCTGTGCTGGTGTGTATGCACATGTGGTCTGATGTTGTATCCCTTGGGCTGACAGGTATTCCTCAAGTGCTTTGTTGGTATACTTTGTTCCATTGTCAGACCTTAGTACCTTCACCACTGCTCTGTACTGAGTCTGGATATGTTTATGAAAGTTCCGGAAACAGGCAAAGACCTCACTCTTATTCTTCATCAAATACAGCCAGATGACATGAGAGGAACAATCAATAAAAGAGACGAAATACTTGTAACCATTCATAGTAGTTGTGGCGCACGCCCCCCAGACATCAGAATGTATAATATCAAAAACATAAGAGCTCCTATGCGACGGCTACTACGACGGCTCCTCTGACGGCTACTACATTGGGTCCTCCAGCTACTCCGACGGCTCCAGCTCCTCCGACGGCATCAATAGGTCCTCCAGCTCCTTCGACGGCTCCTGCCACTGCTCCGTCTGCCGTTGCTTCTGATGATCTACAGGATATCATCGCTATGGTTGTGGCGCAATACATGGCTAGCCGACAGCCGTCGCAGCATCTGCCTCCACCGTCGACTTGATAGATTTTTGAGTTTGTGGAATATTTTTTAGTTGGTTATATTTTTTTGACTTGATTGTATTTATTTGACATTGTGGGATTGTATAACAGTTATTTGTACATGTTTGGATTACTCTACTTTATTATTTCGACGTATATATAACATTTGTACATGTTTGTGTGGGTTTTATTAGTTTCTGTAGAATTTGCTTGTGTAAAATTTATTTGTGTGGAAATTGGTGAATGTATAACAGGTATATGCTCAGCAGAAATTAATTTTTAGAAAAAATATTACCTTTAGCGACGGATAGACGACGTAATAGCAACGGAATATCTGAAAAATCTCAGGTCAGCGACGGATTTTCGACGAAAAATTTCAGGCCAGCGACTTCACAGCGACGAAAAATTTCGTCGCTAAAACGTCTGATACACACAAATGTGCCAAACATGTATCAGAATCCGTCTTTAAAATCCGTCCGAATTCGTCACTGAGAGTGACGGATTTGTGACGGATTAGCGACGAACTATGTGAGTCCTGAATGTGCAAAGTGACGGATTCGCGACGGATTAGCGACGAACTCTGTGAGTCCTGAATGTGCAAAGTGACGGATTCGCGACGGATTAGCGACGAACTCTATGAGTCCTGAATGTGCAAAACCTTCTGAAAAATTTGGCAACTTTTGGCTCACATAATCCGTCGATAAGTAGTCAAAAAATTTAGCGACGTAACTTGTACGTTGCTGATCCGCCGTTGGTTTAATGTCGTTAATCCGTCGATATAGCGATGGATTAACGAAGAAATTTTTGTAGCGACGTTAGTTGTTCTGACGGAACCTTTTCGTCGCTAATCCGTCGCTAAAATCAAATAGAGGCAAAAAATTGCATTTTAGCGACGGATAATTCCGTCGCTAAAACAATGTATTTTTGTAGTGAGTTGTTATCATATTTTCTTTTGAAAGTTAGAGTTGTTTAATTTGTTGAATCTTGGTGATAATTTATGTGTATTTAAGAACTAATTATTTTGTATTTTTGATTTATTGGATTTTGAATTTATAAAAAAATTATAGAGAGGGAATATTGCCTCATTTTTAGGAACGTCGGAGCCGGTCCTAATTATAATATCAGATTTCGAGGAAGATCAGAATTAGAAATTGATTTGAAAACAATGATATGGACACGTCTAAGTAGGAAACAAAAAATTCATTCTAAGTTCCCAAACATTACTTGTAACACCACTACAACAACAAATGTTACATGTAACAAATATGCAAAAAATGTTGCGCGGAATCATAATTTTGCTTCGGCTACAGAAAATGAAAGAACCGGTACATCGCGACCAATTCTTGGTCAGCAGCATTGAAGCTCTCATGTTAGAGAATTCCGGGTTAGTTCCTTGTCAACCAATTCCTAGTCAGTAATTTGGAATTAAGCTCTTGTTGTGGAATTCCTCCAATACCAATTCTTAAAAACTACTGAAATCAGACTGAAGGTCTCGAGAAAATTTAATGTGCAAGTACAGGAAGTTCCAGTCAAGTGCCAACACCATGTGCCATGCTGAGTGTTAGACAAACAATGCAAACCTATGCAAAATGGATAGGAAAAATGTGTTTGAAAGTCAAAGGTCACCATTATTTCTTGAATGATCTTCTAATGCAACTACTTGGTAATTCTTTTATGTTAGGTGTTTTCCACTTTACTTTAGAAGTTTTAGTTTCACATTGGAAAACCACCAATGTGTATATCTCAAAATATATAGTTTTGCTTATTATTGGTATATGTACATGGAGTAGTGGTCCATGTTGATTGATTTTCCTAGTGGGATTAAGTGTGAACCCCATTATGACAATCTTTATTTTGTCAACACCTTTGGAAAAAATTTCTTTAGGAGCTAAATCTCGAAGGGACTTAACGACTAGGACTCGGACTCGAACTCAATGACGCAAAGTGGCGCTTTGTTGGCACTACTTATTCGTTATATTTATATATAGAACAAATCCTGTGTAAGGGTGGCTTCGACGACTTAATGAGTTCTCGGGTAGAGTGAATGTCCGGCGTGCGCTGCAGGAAGCACGTGTAGTTCAGCACTACAAGAGACTTGTATCACATGCTACAGTGGTGTGACACCACGATGAGGTAAAAGATGTAAAGTCTCAGCTGCAAGCCATGTCACAGCGGCAGTAGCACCGCAAATAGGCAGGTAGCCTAATGCTGAAAATATAGAGAGTTGTAGCACAGCACTACTAAGCGGCCGGTGACCTCATGCTACAGTGGGTGACACCACATGAGGTAGTTAACCTCGACTACGAGCCATGTCATACCGGCGTAGCACCGCACGGAAGCGCAGGGCTTCATGCTGGGATGTAGTACAGCACTACTAAGAGGCTAGTGACCTCATGCTACAGTGGGTGATACCACAAGAGGTAGTTAACCACGGCTGCGAGCCATGTTACAGCGGCGTAGCACCGCACAGAAGTGCAAGGCTTCATGCTGGAAAATGTTAAACTTTCTTAAAAGAACTCACATAAGTGTATGAACAGAGATATAGGCCGTCTCTTGAGGGTAAACTTGTAGACACCCAAGATATATACACCGAAACCAGGTCAGCACGGGACCTTTAATGTGCTAGCAGAGGCACAAGTGATGTCATTGTGCGAGTGGAAAGAACAGCAGCTATGGTTAAGAATTCAAGGCTTAGTCCATTCTTGTATCGTACTGTTATTTGACCCATGCGGGGAGATTAAAGTCGTAGGCGACATATATCCTAATGCATGATGGGCAGTCACTGTGAGGAACGCTCGACCATATATTGTGATATATGTGGGGGATTGTTGGTGTTTTCACTTTGCTTTGGGAGTTTTAGTCCCACATTAAATCATCAATGTGTATATCTCAATATATAGTTTTGCTTAGTATTGGTATATGCAAATGGGGTGGTGGCCCATATGGGTTAATTTTTTTAGAGAGATTAAGTGTGAAGTCCATTATGACAATCTTTATTTTGTCACCACCTTTGGAAAAAAATTCTTTAGGAGCTAAGCCCCGAAAGTGCTTAGCGACTCGGACTCGGAATCGAACTTAAAGGCGCAAAGTGGCGCTTTGTTGGCGCACTTTACACTTAGCACGTCAGCATCGTCGCATGGCGCTCATGCGCTCCTTTTATGCGCGAATGCATGCACGGTTGCTAGCTCGGACGCGTGCTCGGTCGCTTTGCGTCAGGTGCGCATGAGGCCAGGAGCTCATCCGGCCTGGTGCCATGCAGCCAGTGCTCTTGCGGCCAGGACGATATGAGGCAAGGTGCTAAGTCTGATATGGAAGGGACAGAAACTGTTGTTGATGGCGTCGTACGGCGCGTGCGGGACAGGCGGCGCGTGGTTCTCTGTGCTACGTGGTCGCTGCTTTCAGCGCATGACGGCGTTGTCTGCTCTCAGCGGCTACTTTCGGCGTTTGGCCGCGCATGCGACGGAGGCGGCTTATGCGCCTTGTGTCACGACCCGCACCCGGATATTCGGGCACGAGTACGTGGGCACGTCCAGCCTACGCCGCAGTGTCGGCGGTAGTACGCTGTCTAGGTCATTATCACTGGTAATTTTAAATCTATCTCATCCACAATAAATAGACAAGGAAAGTAACAGGAAATAGGAATGCTAACTTTTATAAAACAAATTGTGACAACAGATCCATAGTTAATACAAAGCCAGAAGATAGATCGGGGACAAACCCGAGTATGTGCTGAAAGAAAATAAAATAATAACTAACTGGCTACTCCTCCTCAAAGGTAGTCTCCTGAGTGAGAACCGGCTCCTCAATGTGTCACCTGCTAACTCATAGGGGCCATAATAGGTAGGGGCAAAGTCCTCATCATCGCCTAAAACAACGGATCCAGTCAGGAAAGGAGCAAAGTACACAATGCACAACAAGATTTAAACTAAATATTTATGACAAGTAAGAAAAGAACTGACTAAGTATCATGTTGAGAATATGCAAAAAGAAGCAACAATAACTAAGAGTTAAAAAGCTATAAACAGGGTTATGAGTAAAACCGGAATAAATGAGACAAGTAAATAAAACTGCAACAAGACAACAGGAACTGCAACAAGACAAGAAACTATGTGTGTGAACTTGTGTATTTAGAATACCTAGTTGGCATGTAGGGGTCTATAAGGTTAAACCGGCCGTCATAAACGGCTATTAAACAGGGGAAATCGAGATCCGGCTGATGGACAGTCTTGTACCAACAGCGGCAAGAGGCAGGGTAAACTACATGCCTTTTAGTATTCTCCCACCCGACACGAAAAGCAAGACATGAAATCCAATATTCAAGACATGAAATCCAGATTCTAACACTACGTGTAAACATCCAATGGTACTAGTAGAGCAAAGAATTAATTATCACAATATAAAGATTAAACTTGAAGTGCAGGTACTTGCATGTTGTTTGGATCTGATTAATATTGGCTCTTGGGGGAAAAATTCCAGAGATGGGTCCAAAAGCTGAAATAGACATTACCATCACGCTCAGAAGATGTCAATTAGCTAGAAATGTCTGTCCTTGGGTCCAATTTGGAGACAAGGGCAAAAACGGCAGTTTCGGGTCAAAACGGGGTCCGCCGGTGGGCCCGCTTTGCACCGAAAAATGTGTCCGGGTCAAAGGTCTCCAAATTCACCAAACTTAGTGTCAACAGGTCAGGAACGCTGATACGAACCCAACGGAACTTCCAGATTTGGATTCCGATGATCCGAACACAAAATCGCCCGTCGAGCGGGGCCTGTGGGGCCCACGACACGCGATTTCGTCAACGTTCTCAGAATCGAACCAAACTTGACCCACAGGACCAGCGTATTGCTATGAGTCCGATGGCGCAAGTTTCATCTCGATCTGACGTGTGTGCACGAAGTTAGGGTAAATTGCAGAAAAAGCGGATACGGGGCGATGTCCGCGGATACGCGTTGATTCCGGTGTGCACGCACACCCGAATCAGCTTCCACGAAATCTCACACGTCCGTATCGACGATGCGCACGTATCTGTGAAGACCACACGCGACCAAGTCATCCCGTTTGGCGGGGCGCACTCAGTTCCGGGATGAAACAGGGTCTGGTTTTTCCTGTTTTTGGATCGCGGTGTGCGATCACCACAGGACGCGATATCCCGAACAGTTTGTCCGGACACCGAGAGGGTCATACAGGCTTCACAACGCAATTTGCGGAAATGAAAACCGAGCTACGAGCAAGAAACTACGCGCACCTGAATTGGGTTGAAAAACCCGAAGAATTCCGTGTCCGTGTCGTGTCCGACACGGAGAGAAATTAGGGTTAGGGCTCGCTGATTTGGGGGTTTCCGGCGGCGGTCCGGCCGGAGGAACACCGGGGAGGCCGAGGGCGGCTCGCCGGGGGAAGCTGGGGCGGTGGCTGGTGGCGGCGGAGCCGACGGGAAGTGGGCGGAGGGGCTGCCCGCTGTGCTGGAGTCGGGGACGGCTGCGGCCGGTTGCTGTCGGTGGTTGAGGGGGTGGCGCCGGAGGAGGCGACCGCAGCGCCGGAGGAGGGCGGGCACGGCGGTGACGGAGGTGGCGCAGGGAGGAACGGCGGGTGGTCGGGGTGGCCGGAGAAGAGGGTGGTGGCCGGAGAGGGCTGGGGGAGAGGGATTTAAATAGGCGGAGCGGCTGGGAGTCGGGCCGAGCAAGGCGGGGTCATGGCGGGGAAGGCGGAGGCGAGCCGGGTGGAGCGGGGACGTGGCGCGGCGGCCGCGGGCGGTGGCGCCGGACGCGGGGCAGCGTGGGGAGGGGCTGGGGTGACCGGGTCAGCGGGTCGGGTAGGCGGGTCGGGTTCGGCTGAACCCGACCCGACCCGATAGGGTTGGGCTGGGCCGGAAACTAACGGGCCGGTCCATTGGGCCGGGCCGGCCCAAGGAGAAAAGAAAATAAAAATAAAAATAAAAATAAAATAAAATAAATAATAATAAATAAATAAGTAGATAATTAATTAATTAATTAATTAAAATAGTTTTTAGTCATTTAAAAATAGGTCTGAGGCCCAGAAAAATCCAGAAAAATTATCCTAAGTCCAGTTTTCCATTTTACACCCAAAAATGTTATTTTCGTGATATTTTAATATTATTTATTGCCAATTAAAAATCATTTATTAATTGAAAACCTTGATTTTAATTACAGAAAATTCCCAGAAAATTCCAGAAAATTGATAAAAATCCAAGATTTAATATTTTTGAAAAATCAGGGGCTTACAATCTACCCAACTTATAAAATTTCGTCCTCGAAATTTAAATCATGGCAGGGTTCTCTCTGTCCAAACTCACTTGATTACAGTCTAACGGGTTTTCCCTCAGGTGAACCTTGCGGTCGCTACCCAACTTAGAATTTACACATCTATCCTTTAAGGCTAAACAACTAGTAAAGCTATGTCCCCACTTAATTAATCGTGGTATTGAATCTTCAAGTCTGCAATACAAATACACCACCTATGGTATTCCCTTAGTCATAGAGGTTATCATCAATTCGACCGGTCTGAGGGATACATCTAGCACTACAAATCAAACTTATACCAAACACAGGATTTCGTCTCTCCGACATAAGGGAAGACGAGGATCAATAATAAAGAGTTCAAGGGCGAGGTGGTAGAACAGAAGTATAGGGATCAAGGCGTTTAAAGAATTCTAATAGGAATTGTCAAGCGGTTATGGATTGAAATTCTATTCTGGTAATCATTGGTTCGCATGCTCGTATTAGTATAGTTATGTAACTGATATGATATGCTCAGACATGTCTAGGTCAAGTATATTTGTCTACTAATCACTACGTATCTCAATCCACGTAAAGTAGTCGTTGCGAAGTGCGAATCAAAATGCACTAAGGTTGATCAGACCGTAATACACTGATTCTGAATAGACACTTGTATTAGTGTACGCGTCCAATAATACATATGTCATGAACAAGCCTGATAAAGAGTAAGCTTGCAAAACTAGGCTATAGAATAGCAGCATAAATAAAGTACAGCAAAATTAAGTGCGCTAGATGATGGTGAAAGGAGGTACAAATTATTTAAGTTCGCAAAACAACCTACAATAAGCACAATAACAAAAGATTCTACAACTCTACAGTTATCAGATAAAAAGCATACCAGGTTATTAGCAAGTTCAAAATTACTAGGTTGGGGCTGGGGTCACGAACCAATAGGCACGAGCTAAACTAGAAACGGCAGCTACAATCACTTACGCGCATTGGCTACTCCAAGAGTCTGCGCGTTCTCCACGGTCATTGCGGAAGCTGGTCCGTGTCCTTGAGGTGGTGCCCTCTGCTGCGCTGCTGGGGCCTGGCCTGAACTGGAACCTTTTGTGTAGCTGTGCGTCCTTGAGCAGCAGGACAGTCCTTCACTTGATGTGCTACTGATCCACAATATAGACAGGCACCTAGCCTCTTTCTATAATTCCGCCAAATATGACCTTATTTTCTACAAAAGCCACAAATGGGAGCTTGTTGGTTCTGTCTTTGAGTTGGATTCATCTGTGGTCGCTTTGCAGCTCTTTCCTGTTGTGCTTGGTCTGGTGCTGACGTATACGGCCGCTTCTGGCTGGACTCGATCCTTGTGGTGCACTCCACAGGTCGTGCTGCAGTAAGAACGTCTTCGTCGAAGGTAATTGCATTTGAACTGCTTGGCTTCCGTGACTCCGAGCTAATTCTGTCGATGAAGTTCTCCGCTTGGTTTTGCTGAGCTTCTTGTTGAACCTTCTGATAGGCTTGCATCATCACGTAGAATATTCGGAATATTTGTTGTTCGTCCATAGGCTGTCCTAGTGGAAAGGAAGGTATCGGTGGAGTAGACTGCGTCGAGGGTGGAACGTCATCTTGATGGATTCTCGAGGCAGGCTGACTTGCTTGACTGCACGGTGATGATTGGCCTTTACCAACTGGAGCCACATCGTCTTCGTGGGTACCCATAACGCCTTGTGGTTTTTCTGCATGAGCCTCGTTGCTGGCTGGTGGGTCCATTTTTCCTGCATCCAAAATAAACAATAAGAGGCGCACAGGAATCAAGGCAGGACGCAAGTCAATAAAATGATTCGAAGTCGATATGAATATCAAGAACGATTCAATCAGGTGGATGAGCTTTTCCTAAAATCCTCAATCTTATTGCAGGCCTGTTCGGTCCCTAAGTTGAAACCGAACAATTTAGTCGTTGGACCTGCATGGGCCACCACAAAAATGTGTCACGACCCGCACCCGGATATTCGGGCACGAGTACGTGGGCACGTCCAGCCTACGCCGCAGTGTCGGCGGTAGTACGCTGTCTAGGTCATTATCACTGGTAATTTTAAATCTATCTCATCCACAATAAATAGACAAGGAAAGTAACAGGAAATAGAAATGCTAACTTTTATAAAATAAATTGTGACAACAGATCCATAGTTAATACAAAGCCAGAAGATAGATCGGGGACAAACCCGAGTATGTGCTGAAAGGAAATAAAATAATAATTAACTGGCTACTCCTCCTCAAAGGTAGTCTCCTGAGTGGGAACCGGCTCCTCAATGTGTCACCTGCTAACTCATAGGGGCCATAATAGGTAGGGGCAAAGTCCTCATCATCGCCTAAAATAACGGATCCAGTCAGGAAAGGAGCAAAGTACACAATGCACAACAAGATTTAAACTAAATATTTATGACAAGTAAGAAAAGAACTGACTAAGTATCATGTTGAGAATATGCAAAAAGAAGCAATAATAACTAAGAGTTAAAAAGCTATAAACAGGGTTATGAGTAAAACCGGAATAAATGAGACAAGTAAATAAAACTGCAACAAGACAACAGGAACTGCAACAAGACAAGAAACTATGTGTGTGAACTTGTGTATTTAGAATACCTAGTTGGCATGTAGGGGTCTATAAGGTTAAACCGGCCGTCATAAACGGCTATTAAATAGGGGAAATCGAGATCCGACTGATGGACAGTCTTGTACCAACAGCGGCAAGAGGCAGGGTAAACTACATGCCTTTTAGTATTCTCCCACCCGACACGAAAAGCAAGACATGAAATCCAATATTCAAGACATGAAATCCAGATTCTAACACTACATGTAAACATCCAATGGTACTAGTAGAGCAAGGAATTAATTATCACAATATAAAGATTAAACTTGAAGTGCATGTACTTGCCTGTTGTTTGGATCTGATTAATATTGGCTCTTGGGGGAAAAATTCCAGAGATGAGTCCAAAAGCTGAAATAGACATTACCATCACGCTCAGAAGATATCAATTAGCTAGAAACGCCTGTCCTTGGGTCCAATTTAGAGACAAGGGCAAAAACGACAGTTTCGGGTCAAAACGGGGTCCGCCGGTGGGCCCGCTTTGCACCGAAAAACGTGTCCGGATCAAAGGTCTTCAAATTCACCAAACTTAGTGTCAACAGGTCAGGAACGCTGATACGAACCCAACGGAACTTCCAGATTTGGATTCCGATGAGCCGAACACAAAATCGCCCGTCGAGCGGGGCTTGTGGGGCCCACGACACGCGATTTCGTCAACGTTCTCAGAATTGAACCAAACTTGACCCACAGGACCAGCGTATCGCTACGAGTCCGATGGCGTAAGTTTCGTCTCGATCTGACGTGTGTGCACGAAGTTAGGATGAATTGCAGAAAAGACGGATACGGGACGATGTCCGCGGATACGCGTTGATTCCGGTGTGCACGCACACCCGAATCAGCTTCCACGAAATCTCACACATCCGTATCGACGATGCGCACGTATCTGTGAAGACTGCACACGACCAAGTCATCCCGTTTGGCGGGGCGCACTCAGTTCCGGGGTGAAACAGGGTCTGGTTTTTCCTGTTTTTGGATCGCGGTGTGCGATCACCACAGAACGCGATGTCCCGAACAGTTTGTCCGGACACCGAGAGGGTCATACAGGCTTCACAACGCAATTTGCGGAAATGAAAACCGAGCTACGAGCAAGAAACTACGCGCACCTGAATTGGGTTGAAAAACCCGAAGAATTCCGTGTCCGTGTCGTGTCCGACACGGAGAGAAATTAGGGTTAGGGCTCGCTGATTTGGGGGTTTCCGGCGGCGGTCCGGCCGGAGGAACACCGGGGAGGCCGAGGGCGGCTCGCCGGGGGAAGCTGGGGCGGTGGCTGGTGGCGGCGAAGCCGACGGGAAGTGGGCGGAGGGGCTGCCCGCTGTGCTGGAGTCGGGGACGGCTGCGGCCGGTTGCTGTCGGTGGTTGAGGGGGTGGCGCCGGAGGAGGCGACCGCAGCGCCGGAGGAGGGCGGGCACGGCGGTGACGGAGGTGGCGCAGGGAGGAACGGCGGGTGGTCGGGGTGGCCGGAGAAGAGGGTGGTGGCCGGAGAGGGCTGGGGGAGAGGGGTTTAAATAGGCGGAGCGGCTGGGAGTCGGGCCGAGCAAGGCGGGGTCATGGCGGGGAAGGCGGAGGCGAGCCGGGTGGAGCGGGGACGTGGCGCGGCGGCCGCGGGCGGTGGCGCCGGACGCGGGGCAGCGTGGGGAGGGGCTGGGGTGACCGGGTCAGCGGGTCGGGTAGGCGGGTCGGGTTCGGCTGAACCCGACCCGACCCGATAGGGTTGGGCTGGGCCGGAAACTAACGGGCCGGTCCATTGGGCCGGGCCGGCCCAAGGAGAAAAGAAAATAAAAATAAAAATAAAAATAAAATAAAATAAATAATAATAAATAAATAAATAAGTAGATAATTAATTAATTAATTAATTAAAATAGTTTTTAGGCATTTAAAAATAGGTCTGAGGCCCAGAAAAATCCAGAAAAATTATCCTAAGTCTAGTTTTCCATTTTACACCCAAAAATGTTATTTTCGTGATATTTTAATATTATTTATTGCCAATTAAAAATCATTTATTAATTGAAAACCTTGATTTTAATTACAGAAAATTTCCAGAAAATTCCAGAAAATTGGGAAAAATCCAAGATTTAATATTTTTGAAAAATCAGGGGCTTACACCTTGGTATCTAGTCGGACAGCGCATATGCGGCACGTGCTTTCTCGTGCCGCATAGGTGCTGATTTTCTCTATATATAGAGGAACTCATTTTTCATTTGAGGAGTTGAAAAAAATTCAACTGTACCAGAAAGAACTGAGAGCACTAAAGCTTTATGCGGCCCACAAACCATCCTTCCACAAAATATTTTTTCTAGTGATCCGAAAATTACCAGGAGCGTTCCAGAAGTTCATTTGAGAACTTGTTGGATTCTGGGGGCAGATCGTTGTGTAGGACGAATCTTGCCTTGAGCACCTGTGATTTTGGTCACCCCAACAAGGAGGTTCCTTCTGTGTATTTATTTTCTTGTTCTCGTTCCTTCTCGTTGTAGCGTCTGCGAACATAAAGAGAAAAACAATTTTCTGATTCTTGTTATTTTTTGCATTTTTTTTTGGTCGTCAGTTTGTAACATGTTCCTGGTTAAGTCTTCAGTGGAGTTGTATGTCACTGTAGAGGAACTCTTGTGTGAATCTCAGTGCACCAATTTCTCCTTGAAGTTAGTAGACACGAACTCTTGTGTGGGCCTCTACTTTGTGGCTTCCTCTTCTTCTTTGATTTGGCTTCGGAACTAACACTTTAGACTGGCCTCCTCCCCATGTACAAGTTAAGATGACATCAAGGAAATTACCTACATATTGTAGTAATTTTTGCAATTTTATGTACACCCTAAAATAGTTGTTTCTTTTTGCAAAGTACACTTGACGTAATTTATGCACAACTTACAGCTCTTATATTTATCATTGCTTTGAGTTAGCTTAGCTCTAATACTACTATGAGTTTCTTAAGAAGAAAACACCACAGACAAATCAGTAAGCAAACTAAACATAAGCATCATATTTAACCATCCATAGCCAATTTTGGTCACATAATCATGTAAATAATATTGAACAATACCATTTTTGTCTGTTACTGATCCTAATTTTAGACATTTTATCATGTGCATTTGGTGTTAAACTATGTTTAATCAAGAAAAAGGTAAATGTTAACTTTTTTGGAGGATATATATGAAATTTAGGACATATTTGGTTCACTGCAATATAATCGTAATCGTAATAGAATCGAATAAAAAGAAAATATTTTTTTCATTCGATTTCATTACGATTACGATTAGACTGCAGTCAACCAAACGAACCATTAATGTTTTATATACCAAGGTATTTATGCAGAACTGGACATTTGAGAAATACTCCTTAATTGAGCAATAATTCATGGACAAGCAACTTTGAACTCATAACACACCCAACCTAACCATGAGTTCCCTACAAGAAAGCTTCTTGTGTTATGTTGATACCGATAGTTTCCTTTCTGTGGATGTCAGAGTTCTTCACCAGTTGCAGCAGCAAGGCTCTTAGCAGAAGATGAGCAGTCTCTCAGCCGAGTTATCGGGTTCGTGCCCGAGTCGCTACCGCAAGGCCCAGTAACGCCTTCGGTGCCTTCTGGCTGCGCTCATGGATCGGTAAAAAATGATGGGACATGCCCTCCATGACCCTGCTCAAAACTACAGATTTAATCTGACCATTGTCTCATTATTTAAACAGTTCAGTACATTAACATATCTATGTTGCAAATTGTTGAATAAATCTTGTGAAATATGAGATTTACGTGTTATTCTAGTTGGTATTGTAGGTAGTAATCATAGGACTATGCAAATCTCTGTTCGTATTTTGTCGTGTACCCTCTAGATATTGCCAAGAGTAAAACTTTAATACAGTAGACGGTATCAAAGTTGTTGATACTGTATCACATGTGAGCTCCCCTCTATATATATATATATATATATATATATATATATATATATATATATATATATTTGCAGTGTTCGAAAAAAGAGGAGACGGCCCACATATCATACATGGACAGTATCAAAACTTTGATACCGACTATTGTATCAAAGTTTTACTCTATTGCCAAACACTTTCTTATATCTTTTGTGAGACGAGACCAACACAAGTGGTGGCATTATGTTGCTAGAGAGATTGGTTTGCTGGCTTGAACAAGAGGATGAGTAACCTCAAAGACCTGGGATACCTAGGGAAAATAAGGATTAATATCCTTCTTTTCAAGATGAAGATCCTATCAAGAGACTGTTGACATAATTAGTAATAAATGTACAAGTGAGAACTCTTTTCTTTCTTTTCACAACGCTTGCACAGATTCAAAACACTAGTATCAATATAAACCAACATCAAGAATAAAACCCTGGAACATCACAACTCAGTTGCCATACGATAAAAGTTCAGCTGCAACACGAGGCACATCGAAAAAGAAACACTGATAATAATAAGACAGCTTCTATTGTAGCAACTAAATCAACTTCAATGATTCATCAAAACCACCAATCGATGATGTTAAAATCAAGATAACGTCCAACAAGGGAAAAGGAATGCAGATATCGCTCTTTACAATATCAGTTGTTTCTATCCTTAACTGGTAAGGAATTACAATCTTCAACTCCACAGATCTAGAAACCCATTACCATGAAATCATGGATATCAACTTAACGCCCGCTGCAATCAAAGCCCATTAGCAGGCTGGTACATCATATTATACCCACCAAGACATGTTGAGAAGTCTGGATAATGATAAGCATACTCATCTGCATTCATTGCATTACCAGCAAAGCTCACCATTGACATGTCAGCACTGCCGACTGGCCACTGGTTCTGAAGCAGTGCACCCATTTGGCTACTTCCGTAGGCCAAGAAATCCACTGACCAGGGCATGGGATCACCCAGCAAATGATATGGTACGCCAGAAGAGTCGCAGACCATTTGTGAAATCGCATCATAGCATGGCTCGAACAAATCATAACTGAAAGGGCCATTTCTGAAGCTGCTGCTTGCTGTTGCTGAATCCCCTGGAATTGTATACCACCTGTCCAAGGGGTGGTGATCATGGCGGTGATGGTAACCATTAGTCCTCCCAGCAATTTGTTCCTCGTCAAGCAAGTCATTAATGATGTCAAGGTGGGGAAACTCGTCAGGCATCGTTCCTTGAGACGGATGTGACTGAATATTGCGGCCAGCTGTCCGTGTGTCACTTCTGTTTATGACATGCTGGGAGTGAACAGCCTCATGATAGCTGCAAAAGGATGCGGGGTTGCGCAAGTCCGAAGAGAAGCCAGAATCCACAGAGAGTTCTTTCCTTACATCCATCACCGGTGTTTGGGTGGATGACGAGGAAGAGAAAGATGAAAGGGGCTGGGACAACTTAATGGACTGGCTTGATGGTGTTAAAGAGGGTCGAGGAGTAAATCCAGATGAGCTTGTGCCCTTTGCGATTTTAATACCCATTATGGCATTTCTATAAGACGGGGGTTCATAGCATTGGTCAGAGGGAGATGGATCGGTGACTAAATGACAAACGGAGTTCAGAGTACATGACAATGGAGGTAATGCTTGCTTTGTGGGGGCATGGGAAGCAGCTGGTCTTGGCCCTGAGATGAGAGGTGCACTTGAAGGCCTTGATATAGAAGACGTTTGGTGGTCTCTGGTAGTAATTGGTTCGGTAGCGGGCTTTGGAAATTCAGATTTCAAAACAGGAGTAGTTTGTGATAGTCTTGTCAGCAATGGGGCTGATTGCACAGTTTGAGCTGGAGTATTTGATGTTTGCTTGCATGTGGAAACTGGTAACTCGATTGCTGTGGTTGAGTTAGTTTTCCTTAATTGCTTAAATGAGAGTGGCTTTATACTGGGGCTGTTGGTGGAAGACGAAGATTCTATTGTCCTTGGTTCTGGTGGAGTTAACACAATGAGTTCATCTCTATCAATTGATTTCTTTTCCAAGGACACGGCTACCTCTACCTTACATAGGCAAAGAATTCAAGAATCAAAAGAGAGAAAATCAATAAGGGTTAGTATCAAAAGAAATCAAAATATTATTGCCCTCTAAACTCGGATTTAAAATGAATTAAATATCTAAATAAAATAATGTGAGATTTTTAAGTAGAAACAGCAGAAAATAAGGTAATAAGTGAGACGTGTGAAGATATTTCCCTATTTCACCCTAAGAAAAAAACTAAACTGTGACTACAGGACGAGAATGAAACCTTATCTGGAGAGCAGGAACAAATAAAATAGAGGTTTTACTTTTAATATGAATACAAAATTAGGGAACAGATTTTAATGCAAGTGTCTCCTATGAAAATGAAGTATGCTTAGAAGAGAGAAGATCTAGACAATTAGTGTACCTTTTTCCGAACCGTGCCATGAACAGAGACGTACCACATTCTAGCAATGTGCATGATTAAAAAAGGTTACTTAAGTAGCTTAAATATATAATGCCAAAAAGTAGGGAAGTGGACTATTGTAGACAGCAAGAAATGGACATGCTTTGTAAATTTACAAATTTACTACCATAAGGCTTGAGAAACTAGCATTAGAGATGAAAAGGCTGTGATTTTCTAAGCAACACCAGTTCAACTCGATTGCCAAATATTTTCTTCAATCTACATAGTAAGCACAGTAATCATATAATGGAAGACCTTGCTTCACTCAGTTTGAGGCAGAAGTTTTGTTAAACCTACCTTCTGATCCTGATGCTGCTCAAGACTAAGAACTCGATCCTTCAAAGAGTGAAGTTTATCATCTGATTCGGGCTCAGTTCCTCCACAAATTCCAGTGGCATGAATAATTTGGCCAGCATCGACAATAGAACAAGTCTTTCTGTCCTTATTCCGCTGTTTCTTCCCTCTGAAATGATCCAATTGGTATCAGAAATGTACAAACAGATTCATATTTGGGACATGCATGAAACCAAGATCAACGTTACCTGTTAGAAGTGCCGTTAATTTTGTTGTTGGATGAAGAATTACCCTGGCACGGTCCATTCAGGACAACGGACGGAACAGAGTCAGTTGAACATGTTGAGGAGCTGTCATCCACAGACAAGGTATTCTTTTTCTCAACATGTTCTTTTTCCATCTCGCTAATATGAGCTTTAGTTGGATGAATTTCTAATGTATCCGTCTCCCAACTGTGGGGGACTGCTACATCTGTCTTCTTCATCAGGCTGAAGCACTTCAGACCCATCATCTCCAGGTTCAGACACATCAGAAACATCGCCCCTTATGTCATTGTTGTGAAGCTTCTCTGCCTCCTTTGGAGATGAGTTATCCAAATCTCGACCATCTAGACTATCCCTCTGTTGATCATTTCCATTTGTCACTCCATCTAGCTTTTCATCTTTTCCTCTATCTTTACCTTTGCCATTTCGTCTTCTCTGTTTAGCCTGGTAGATACAAAAAAAGGTGATGTTGAGAGCATACTGAAAGTAAGTACCTAAGGAAACAAAGAACAATTAATAACATAAATCTCATACAAGAAGTTCAATGAAATTAAGAATCTATAATGGAAACAACAGGGAAAGGAGGAGAAAAAATAGCCCTAAAACCTGACACAACTAGTATGGATAAGTGGAAGTACCGGGTGACACTATATTCAGACGTGTATCAGAGAAGGGTGACCAAATAGGAAATAGAAACCATAAAACTGAAAACATTATATAAAATAAATCTTAAAGAAGCGATACATATAGGTAAGCCATTAAATGCCTAAAGTCACAAGGTTCCTTGCTCCCAACCACGGTTCAAGCCAGGCAATATGGTTGTTCAAGTAACAAAGCTAGTTGTAAACTCAAATCTTTTGATGAAAAACTTGGCAAAATAACTACCGTCACCTAGATTCCAAAGGATCTTGATGTCAGGTAAGCACTATAACGAAAAGTAAAAGCCCCTCCATTCCACCAGTCAAGATAAATTATCCTGATGTATGAACAAGGGAACAAATCAGCTACACTTAAAGAGGCCAAAATATTATTTGAAACAGACCAACCATAATTGTTTACTTACCAACTTGTTTGCGCAGAAGCCAACCAGAACAAAACCCTTCTACACAGGGTTACAGGACCAGTTAATATTGGGTGGAACATGAATCAATCTTTGACCAGTTCACACCTACGTTCATAGGTCATCCAGAACAGGACCCAACTCGACCTGCTCACACCTAAGCTGCCAACCCGCCTCCTTAAAAGGGTTTGGGTGAGGTCTAAACGAGTTCGGGTATAAACGGGTCGACCCGTCTAACCTGATTAATAAATAGGTCAGGTTTAGATTTAGATGGTGACCCATTTGACCCATTTACTTAAACAGGAAAACATTAATTAAATTGGTAAAGTAGCTACTGTCATGCATTGTTTGCCCTTATTTTCAGCAGACAAATAAAGGAATCAACGCTGCTTAGTAGCCCCCAGGGGCCATTGGCCCCCGCCGACGTGGCACAAGTTGATTGGAAGGGGAGGGGGGCTAATTTTTTTTTGGGTGTGGACCCCACGTTTGCAGGGGGCGCGCTGAGGGTCTGCCACCTCAGCGGGGGACAAGCAGGAATGTGGTTCACACAAATTCCACTGACAAATGGGTTGTGATTGGATAGTGTCATCACTCATAATAGTACTACTAAGTAGTCCAAGCTTCATTAAATGCCATATGGTCGGTAAGTGTGTATTTCTCGTAAGCCTCACACAACAAATGAGCCACTGTCTTCCTGTTTGTTTTCCATTGAAACTGAGATGGCCTCTTCACTCTCCTCCATACTCTACTATCCCTTCTCCTGTCTTTGTTTACTAGCCAAAAAAACAACCAGACTCAGAAGAAAAGGAGCAAAAAGAAAATGTCAAAAGAAACAAGAAGAGCTGAACTTGCCGGCATCCTAATAGCGGACGAGATGAACTGTTTCCAGGGACGAATGACCAATTTTGAAGACTCCGATGGACTGACGCCTTTGTCTAATCCTCTAAGATCGCTCTTTTCCACCAGTCCACTGATGTTGCCTCAAGTTACTTCACCTTTACTGTATCGTTTACAGAATGACCCTTTACAGTTTCACATATCTCCTTGTAGGGTGTCCAGGTTACCGAATCATGGAGCCATCAATTAGCTGTGTCGCTCCTCCTTTCATCCTATACCCTCATCTGTTGATTCTTTCTCTCACACACTATATTTTCCTTTTTTGGTATCAAATCCTTGTCGACCTGATTAGTTTAATCCTCCATGACCAAACTTTTTCGGCTGACTATAGATCTAAGCTAACAATTATACTAGTCAGGCAGTAACAACTATTCTAGCAAGTTTCAGATAATAATATTCAAAACCAATCTGAAACAACTGATATGTACTGGTGTTGGCCTTTTTTTAAAACTTGGACTAAAAGAACTAAAAAATAAGTTACATGTGTAATGATTAACGAGTACAGTTATAACTTCAATAGGTTATTAATAAAATGTAAATTACAAATTATAACAGATGAACATCCTAGAAATGTTTCTCTCCTTGATTCGTCAAGATTAAACAAAAACATTACATCATTATAGCAATAGCATGCAAAGCATTCCCTACAACTAGGAACCAATCAATAAAGGGCAAGCATGCATAGTAGCTATTATTATGCGAACCATTAGGCATTCCCATAAGTAACTATCAGTGTTCAAAATACCAGATATCGGGTTCAGGTTTTGAGATATCGGATATCGAAGATATATTGGGGCGATATACTAAAATAATTTGTTATATATTATATATATACTAAATGTCCTATCAAATTCAAATTTTTAGATGTACTAAATGTTCTAAATATCCTAAGAGATGCAAAAGGACAGATTCTTTAACCCACAATATATTATCAGCATTTCACTATGCTATCATTGCTATAAGAGTTATTTGTATTTAAACTCTTGCTATAAAAAAGTACAACCAAATAGAAATTAAACTATAATCAATCCAAATTCCATCACAGACAGATATTCACATATAAGGAACTAACTTAACACACAAAAATTCCACTTCAAACAAAAACTAAATTAAGAGATCAATAATTCCTCAAGATTCTTGATTAGTACTTCAAAATTCAAGTCCAGGCTAGACTACAATTAAGTAAATTAAAAAAAACAGATTATACTACAATAAACTAAATAACCTAAATAAAAAACAGCAGCAAAATGAGAGAGAGAGGGAGCTTCTCTTGCGAACTCGAGAAATGAGCTGAGGATATATATATATATATATATATATATATATATATAGAGAGAGAGAGAGAGAGAGAGATAGGTTTAGTTAAACAGGTTGGGTTAACGGTTATATGTTATAACCAATCCAACCCAACCCAAAATCATAAAACCGATTTTGCAAATATCAGCAAATACCAGCGGATATCATATCTGCCGCTATATCGCACATCAGTCAATATTTTCCAAACCGACATGTATCCAATATTTGGCCGATATTATATCGTTTCGGCCTCAAAATGATAAATCGGCCTATAGTTCCAATTTCTCAAACAGAGGTAACTATAAAGCCTAGCAATGATAATACACGTAAAACATAGTTACATGAGTTTCCAGTGACTTTTCATACAATTCGACGGAGAACAGGACACATGTTTCTTCATGAGAAAGTATAGCAGTTTGCCAACAGCTAAATCAAAAGAGAAGAAAAACTGGGAGAAGGTTTATAATAGCTTCCAACTAAGTTTCTCGTTGCCGATCAAACCCAAACAGTGACTGCTTAAGTGCCTACAAGTAGCACACTGGTAGCCAAATGCTTCACCACCTCGATAAACTAGGAAGCATGGCAATCTTGATTGAAAACAACTTTATAGGAACAGAAAGGACCCTTTTGTGCCTAAGCTAATTAAGGCTTTCAAAAAGGACATTCATATAAAAGAGAAACCATGAAACAAGGTACCTGAAGTAATTAACTGTAAAGCCTAAAGAGTACCCTAACAGTAGAAAGACAGTCAAACATACCAATATCATGACACAACAGATATAATATTAAGAGTTATAAATAACATCAATGGTCAAGTTTTGGATATAACTAATCAAAAGATATTGGATGAACAAAGACTCAAGTTGCAATGGTGTAGCTGGCACCTGCTTTTTCTTTGCCCTCTTTTCCTTTTCAAGAGCCCTACGCTTTGCCTTCAGCTCGTTTTCTGCTTGACCAGCCTCTTCCTCCTCACGGATAAGCTCCTCTTGTCTCTTCAGTGCAACAGCCTCTTGGTAAGCAACTTCAATTCTACTGCTGCAAATAAAAACTCGTCAGAGATGGAAGTGTTGAAAAAGAAAACCTCATTATACGCATTATATTATTGCAATAGAAGTTCAAGAAGAAAGCTCAACACATTATCCTTTTATCATTAATATAACAAGACAGTAAGAATCAGTAGAATCATATAGTATAAATAAAAATATAGTAAATATGCACTTTACTATGTTCTGCAGTATAGAATAATCTGGCCAGTTATAAAAGGGTAAATCATAGAACTTTAGGTAAGTATTTGCTCATATTATGCATCAAAAAGAATTCCTTTATCCTTGCAATAATAAGCACTCCAAATAGTAATTAATAAACTAAAATTCTGGAAAGAAAGAGGCACTTCTCCAGGAAATAAATTTGATAAATCATTAACAGATTCATGGATAAATGCTATTGAACTAAGATGCAACAGAGATGATGAGTACATTCAACTAAAATCAAGAGTTATTAGGCATGGAGACAACCTGAATATATGGGATAAAACAAAAATCTCCAAAGTCCTACGTCCCAGCTCTGTTAGACGCCGTTCATCACGCACAATAGAATCTCTGGTAAATTCATCTCCAGAAGTCCCCTCCTACATTTGAGATTGATATCACAAATCAGAAACAAAACTCAGTGACTCGACTTCAACTTACAAATTCCATTTAAACAAAAATGGAATACATGCTCCTTTAAAGGAGCTACTTTTAACAATAAGAAAACAATGTTAATGAAAATATTTAGTAACTTTAGCTGCCCCAGAGCTAATAGCATACACATGTCCAAATATGGTGGCACCCAAAGGACCGAAACAGTAAGCCCAAAACATAGGTGACTATTTAATCTCCTAACAAGATACACACAAGCATTTAGGAGGTATTAGCAAGCCAGGCACGAGCATTGCACATCTCATGGGTCATGATAATATTTTCATACTTTCATTTATTTATTTCTGAATTTATTGTTTGTTGATTTACGATTTGTTACCAGCAACTTAGCTTAACAGGAAGACATAATGAGACAAACATAAACTAAAATTTAAAGCTGAATAAATTCAAGAAACATCAAAAGGAATACACACACACACACACACACATTCTCATCTTATGAAATGGATAGAACAAAGGGAATATGTATTATCATAAATGTCACATATGTTAGAAATTTAATTGCTTAGAAATAATCGAGATATAAAAGAATCATGAATACAATAAGAGAAGATAAGGAAAAACATTTAAAGGAAAATAAGAAAATTACAAGATGAGAGAGGGGGGTGTAAGGAGAAGAAAGGATAAGGATAAGCAAAAGAATGGATCAGGAGCATAGGAAAGAGGACTGAGTAGGAAAGATGAAAATTTGTCAAAAGTATAGGAACTTCTAAGGCACTTACATGTACTATTTCACGGTGGGATAATTTGATGCTCTAAGTTCTTTTATAATTATTTATTTTCCCATATGGCCAAATTTGAGAGACATAATACAAGTTTAACGTCAAGAATATTGCTTTTTGTATAGTGCAGATAAATGGGCAATAAGTGTGCCAATTTTGTGACGAAGTTTTCACCATAAATGAAGGTCTGGAACCTATATTTGTTTTCGGTAAAGGTTTTTGTTAAAAAAATTATTAAACAGAGTAAATCCAAGTGAATGATAACTATATATTTGGTTAATTATAATTTTACTTCATACGAATCAGGACTGAGCCCTATATTGTGTCTCTCTCTCAAACATTAGCAAATACCATATTCTTTTTTTAAGTCCCAAAACGTACCCCTATGCAGTGTTCTAAAAAGCGGCCTAGGCGGCCGCCTAGGCGGCGCCTAGGCGCTAGGCGGCCACCCACCGCACCGAATTCGGGCAATTCGGCCTCCTAGGCGCCTGTTCGGGCCTAGGCGGGCCTAGGCGGCCCTAGGCGGCCAGTTCGGCCAGTTCGGCATAGGCGGCCTAGGCGTCCCTAGGCGGCCAGTTCGGCCCAGTTCGGCCGAATCAAAATTTTAAAAATTCAAAATTTCAAATTTTGAAATTATAAAATTTCAGATTTGAAATTCCAAAAAAATTTCAAATTTCAAAAAAATTTAAAAGAAATGCAATAAAAATTCAAAATATCAGGAAAAAAATCAAAATATTAAAAAAATTCAAATTTTTTAAAAAAATTTAAAACTAAAAATTCAAATTTTCAAAAAAAAAAATTTTTTTTTTTTCCTGTTCGGCCGCCTAGGCGGCCTAGGCGCCCGCCTAGGCGCCCGCCTAGGCGCTAGGCGGACCATCGGCGCACCGATTCCGCCTAGCGCAATTTATAACATTGCCCCTATGCCTAGCCACTCCTTGATTAATCTTATATATACCTCATAAATGTTAAATTTATTGCTTCAGCAATCCACTAGTTAAGCCAATTAATCAAGTGTTCAATTGAGAAAGTTCCAAATGACTGCATAACTGCATAGATGAATTTTCCTGATCAAATTCATGACTTGAAACCTTGAATGTAACACTAGGTTTAGAATGTTGAAGGACATTGCATGTTAACCAGATTATGATGTAAAAGTAAAGAAACTTGCCCTAACTTGCCCTTTCATTAACTTAAACTTGTACTCAATGGCCAATTTTCCCTTAAGAGAAAAGTGTAAAGAAACCGTCTTGGATTCAATAGATCAGTGATAGGCAATCATATTAATGAATCAATCATATTAATGGATTTCTAATAACACTCCTTCGACAATATAATAAGCACATTATATTATCTGGACAAGGAATAAGATAAGTGAATAAAAGATTAAATCCTACAAGGCTACAAGCAGAAAAGCCAATGAAATCCTTCAAAAATATATATATAAGATACCTAATCACATCAAATATCCAGTTTCTTTTTTTTGCACATATGCCAATACGATTTAAGAATTTCACATATTTATTCTTAGGTTTTTTTGCATATAAGTCCCTTAATTCTAGCTTATTTTTACATAAACCCACACATCTGTTATTTGCTTAAAAGTCGCCAAATTACTAAAAAAAATGTGTTATGAGTCCCCTGAATTGATTTAATTGATGGAAAATGAGTTAATTTAATTGATGGAAAATATGAATATCTTGTTATTAATTTATTTTGAGAGATTTGCCCCTCTTCTTTCCCATCCCTTCTCTTCTTTCCTTTTTTTTTCTTTTTCCTAATGGGTTTTACAACCATTTTGAGCCCTCGTCACATACCAATATTGATTGGAATACACATATGTCCCTTGTGACCTTTCCTTTCTCTTCAAAATCCGATCATACAAAGTGGCTCACATTTTTCATAGGGGAAATTTTGTACGGCCCCGTCCAACTTTCCGAAACCTGGTAGCCCTTGTTGACAAGTCTTTATGTTTAAACCCCCTCCCTTTACCCATTATATTCTTTAATTTAAGTTCATTTTAAAATAAAATGAAAGGATTGTTATGCCTTTATGTTTTAAAACTTAAGTTGTGGGCCCTCTCATTCTCTCTTATGTGCACCATTTAATTAAATATATTTATGAAATTATATATATAATTTATCTCTCTCCAACTTAAAGCAGAACGATTGTGACCATCTATAGTTTTTTACAACTACATAGTCATCTTTGTAGCCATTTAGAATTATTTATAACAAACTATAGCAATTATAACAAACTATACTAAATTGTGACAATTATAAATAACTTGATTTCTATCTCTGGCATCAATCTCTTCTGTCCTCTCATTCTCTAGGCAACTTTCTCTCTCTCAAACTATTTAATTAAATATATTTATGAAATTAATCGTGTAAGTTCTCTCTCCAACTAAAACAGACCGCTTATAACCATTTGGTAACCGCTTAGAACCAATTATAACAAATAGAGCAAAATTATAACCATCTCTAGCAATTATATTATAACCAACTATAAAAAAATATATAGCAAAATTATTAAATTGTGAAAACATTGTTATTTGGATATAATTTCTACAGATGGGTATAATAATATGTAATTGGTATTAACGGTTATAATTAGTTCGAAGTGGTCATAAATAGTTCTAAATGGTTACAGCCGGTCTATTTTAGTTGAAGAGATAAAAATTAAATATTTTTTAAAGTTAAGCTAAAAATAAATGTGGGTTAAATGGGTTGGGTTGTGGGTTTGTGAAGGAATATAATATGGAATGGGAAGGTTCAACACAAGAAGGGAGAAAGATGATATAGTCGAGCTATATGAGAGAGAAGTTCTGGAGACAACTGAGAGTGAAGAGAAGTTCTGAGGAGAGAGGAGGAGAGATATCTGGATGAGAGAGACATGAGAGGAGAGGAAAAGAGTATGTGAGAATGTGCACAACACATTGGGAAAGACGGCCCACTTTTAATTTTAAAATAAGAGGGTATAAAGGTCGTTTCATGTTGTATTGCCTTTGTAACAAATCATGTGGAGTGGGTTGCACCATAGAGACTTGTCAACATGGAGTTTTACAACGATTCAAACAGTCAGAGCGGGCTACAAAATTCTCTTTTTCTTAATCATTTTGATGGGTTATTTGTTTTGATAAGAAGATGAGTTCTTGAAGAAAAAAGGATGTTGTGAAGATTCTAGAGTGGGAGAGGAGAGTGAGGGGAAGGGAAGAAAAAAAAAAGGTTTAGTAGGTGTGGGTGGAGAACACGGTAGCCATGAATTTAGAGTGGGGGAGGAGAGAATGAGTGAAAGATGAGCGAAAATGGTTAAATATAAGGGTGAATGAAAGTTATTGCTGATGAATTTAGAGTAAGAGTAGAGGAATATGAGGAGAGAAAAACATGGAATAACAAATGTCAAAGGAGGAGAAGGAAGGTTAAGAAAGAAAGGGGAGAAGATAGGGAAAACAAATGAACTTCTTTCCTATTAAACCATAGGGTGGATTAAACTTTGAGTGATGGAGACGGATGGGGGTAGAGATTCAAGGAGCCTTAGCAAATAGCAGGACTTGAGGGACTTATTTAAAAAATGATAGGTTTAAGAAACTTATAAGGGAAAAAAAACCTTATTCTTAATTATGGTTAGCTCCTAACACATCCATATGTATTTAAGTTTATCTTCTTATTCTTATATTTCCTTCCTTTAGAAGCTAGTCAACGACTTTCAGCATTCTGACATTCTGAATATTTCTGCAATGAACATCCAGTTGGACTTCAAAGGCAAAAATCTTAACTCTCACAACGATCTGAAATAGAGAAGTCAGATGGAAGTTACTGGATTTGATCTTTAAAGTCAAATCTACGGTGGCTATGCTTTAGACTCTAGAAATATATTCTACATTAATAAAATACGTCAGAGATAGCACAACTGAAATACATTTTAATAGTTTGTCAAGAAATTAGATTATGTCAAATAACAGTATAAAAACATGTGCAAATAATGTTGAAAAAAGGGGATATTATGGAAATAACCGGACACAAGAATAACCATGCAAGCTTGCTTAAACATAAGGATATAAGAAAAAACAAACAAAATTGAAAAGCCAAAAAACTTATTCAAAGTTTCAAACCCACCTCATATGTACCACCAAAGGGTATACAGTTTTCGTTATATGACGACAGAAAAAAGTAAGTGAATTGAACTAGCAGATCATAAGGGATTAGTTCTTACTTTTGCACGGTTGTGGGAATACTTGTCGTCCTTTAGTGGAACTGGTTGATGAGGTAAAGTCTCTGATATTGCCCTTTCGAGCAATAGAAACACATCATCAGCCAAAACAAACATGTCTTCCTCAATACCAACCATGGGAGATGGTAATTCCTCCTCCTCATGTATATTTTCCCTGGCTTTATTCTTCTTGCTCTGGCATTCAAGAGCTCTAAGACCACTATAGAGAGAATCCATTACTAACGTGGATATTACTTCCTTTTCTATAAAAAAGTGTTTCACGACTAATTTCAATATAGATCCTATTTTGTCCCTAGACATTCCTCGCCTGACGTTTTTATCAATTCCAAGCCAGAAAGCATGAAAACTGCAGGCAGACAAACAAGGAGAATAAGTTTACAAAACAAAGGAAAAGCTTACATTTATGAGGCAGCAGCCACAGCAATGTTATTTTGAAAATAGAACTGAATCTCGAGCAACTACAGCACAAAAAATTGCATGTCAGATTTGCAATGCACAAAACAAGTTCTTAGAGATGGACTACCTTGACCACTTCACTTTATCTTCAACCAACTTGCTAAGCTTATCCCTCCTCTCTTCAACATATCGACGACAGGTTTGCTCTACACTGGATACATATACTCGAATGAGCTCTCTTCTGTACTGGCAATCAAGGCAACGGAATGGGCGGTGCGCTTTCTCCCTCAAAGACCAAATATAAAAACAAGACACGGTTATGATTGTAGTACATTCTTCATCTCATAACAAGTAAAACAGTAGTACACTATATAAAATGGCATGTTCTAATACATGGCCAAAGTTGTAAAAACATATTTAGAATAAATCAAAGAGGTAAGATGGTCTTTAAAATGTATTTCATTATGACACATCAAGAAGAGGTACATGGAAGTTCAATGTGTATCACAATGCTAACAAGAAAAGATTAGTACACAGGAGACCATGCAAAGAAGACTATGTTCAGGTGAATGCTGACTTATACATTAGGCATTTATACTAAACCAAGGCCTAACTCACTGGCTGAGTTTAGTTGGACAAACCATTCAACATCTGTAAGACTGATTGTTGTTGAAGACATTTCTCTCTTAGTCTTCCGATATTGAGTTTTATCCAATTGTTGGTCCCAATCTAGACGAGGAACACTCTTTATGAGCCACGGATTTGGGGTAATCATATCTAATTCCCCCATCAGTTATTCATAATCAATATCAAGACTCTCGTACTATTTAAGATAGTAAAAGGAGAATGTATATATAAAAGCTCTATGTACTTAATGATGAATATTAATGATACAGAGGATCTGGTGTTGGAAGTAGGGGTGCATCAGGACCAAAGCAGATACTGTTCAGACGTGAGGTACTACAATGTACGTATTGTTTTCTAATAATGTACCAATAAGGATACAATACAAATATTATTCGGAAGTAAAAACCACTAACTATATTTGGCAAAAAGGGATCTGAATCCGGATCTTATACAAGAACAAACGGATACAGATAAAGCAAAAAAGAATATGGAGCGGATATAATAGGGTTTGGAGAAACTGAAGCTTGGGTTCTCAATTGAAATGGAGATGTATATATGTTTAGTTATGTATTTATTAACTTAAGGTTATGTTTGAGAATCAATGAATAGTTTCAATATAATAGGTTTAGTCACTAACTGAGTGTTTCCTAATGTTAGAAGCACATAATAGTAGTTTTCTTATATTAATATGATTTATATACTTATACAGGTATACGATATCCGGATTCGGAAAACGGAGTGGAATCTGTATCCGGATGCATCAACAACAAAAAATATGAATCTGGATTTGAATCCAACCGGATCCGAAAATATCCATATCAAGTTGTGATCGAATTCCCGTACGACTAGGATAATTTGGCTTCGAATGTAACCCTAGTTGGAAGTTACAACCTCATGCAATCATGTACAGCCCATTCAGGATCTCTTGCCTAGAAATGGATCTAGAGGATAAAAACATGAAGACTTAATATAGGAAAACAAATTTACCTTTGTGGCAAAATGTGCCAGGCCCAAAAAGCTAAATCGGTCCAAAACATTTATGATAAGTAAATAGTAAATTTATATAGCATTTAGACAACAATGACATTGATAGTAAAGACAAGAATGAGCCAGATGGTCATCGTCAATTTGTGGCAAAGTGTGCCAGGCCCAAAAAGCGAAATTGGTCCCAAACATTTATGAATATACTATGAATATAGTAAATAATAAATTTATATAGCCTTTAGACAACAATGACATGATAGTAAAGATAAGAATGAGCCTTTACTGATCTACCTGATAAGTTGAACTTGAGCCTTTATAGTGAGGATGTCATCATCAACGAAACCATCTGACATTTTTGTTAACTCCATAAACTTCTTCCAACCCCAGTCATGTTCTTTCTTCCAGAACCGATGCAATGTATCTGCAAAATTCCCTTAAATTGTTGGCAAGTACATATTCTGATAAATAACTAAGAGTTGTAATTCACTAAGTAGCAACTTCTAACTAACCAGAGTACTTATGTTTTTTAGGATCTTTATTCACAACAGCAATTGTAAACTGTGCAAAATGACTCCAACCTGCGATTTTAAAAAGATAACAAATTTTATGCAGTGATCAACAATAAACTATGTAAACGAAATTTGATATCCATTGATATCATATGTACCTGGGAGGAGCTTATCATGATTAGCAACACAAAGAAACAAAGACAGGTGATTGCAGACATCACAACCCTGGGGATAGATTAAGATATACCTGCCAAAAATCATCAGCAATTTCTAAGTCAGTTGTCCGAATACATAGCTGAGGAATGCCAACAAAGCATGCATCTCAGGAATTCATATTTCAAGTATGTATCATAACTTCATAAGGCTTTCAGATTACCATCGTCAATGAAAATACTAAGAAGTTCCAAACACCTCTCAGAATTAACATGAGTGCTATTGAAACAGTCAAAATTTATGTACTAACTGCCAATGTCCTATAGGGATTAAAATTTGGTAGACACATCACATTAACTTCGTCAATTTTCCAGACATGATCTGGTAGAAACATCACATTAACTTCATGAAGTTTCCAGGCATAAATATGTCAGCAAGGAACATTCCTTAAGCCACAAAATGAAGGTGAATTTTGCTCCAACACAGCTAATAAAGTACAAAATGCTGAAGCTCTGGTTTTGTAAAGAACTTTACTGAACGCAAACATCAAAGGTTGCGCAAAATAATGGTTGACACCTTTGGTATAAGGAGAAGTTTATGGGTTTGAGTCTCACGGGCAGTAGTGACTTCGACATTACAATCTATAAAAAAAATTCAAATCAAATGTTTATCAACATGCTTTTATAGGAGTATTATGTGCATGGTTATTATTTTGTAAAAGGAGATTTTGACAATTAATTTGTTTGAGAAGGAATTGTGGAGAAACTAGGGGAAAAATATTTAGGTTAAGATATGCAACTCTTTTGTAAGTCAAATCTCATATCTAAATAGGTCTATAACCCAAAAAAGGTCTAGAAGACTCCATGAGTTAAAATTATAGCTGTTAGCCTGTTTTACTCATGAAACATATGTGACGTAAACGATGGTGGTAATTATGCATATTTGTGAATTAGTCAAAAGAACCCTGCCAAAGTGATAGAAAGTAGCAATAGTAGACGTCTCAAAATCAGCACAATATGTTCATGCCCAGTTACGAGCACCTGACAGGAGCCGAACAATGTGTATTCAGCCTGAAGAAGCAACACACTTTAAATCAAATGAACATAGTGAAAGAAATGTTCTATATGGTCTAGCTGGAACGTCATGTGTCATCCTCTACTAGGGACCTAGGGTAACTCTTCCTGAAACTCGTCTTCGGTATAAGGATCAGAGTTATCAAGGTTCATCATTGTTAAGTTGTAAATAAGGCACAGTACAGCATTTTCAATATCTTCACATCTTTGAAGATAGTAATTACTTCTCCGTAACCAAAGGAAATAAGGAAAATGTTCTTTATGAACAGTGTGGATACTAAAACAACTTGGAGTTCCATAGATTTGTAAACTAAAGTAATCTTCTAGAAAAAACCCATGAAGCTTTGTGTGGGTCAGGAAATATTAGAATGAAGTTCAAAGCTGTACGAAATTCATTAGCAGCGGCAGAAGCAACCCAAAGTCTGACATCATTTAAGGCTATCTGTCATGTTCAGACATGAATACAATCCAACACAATATAGACTTAGTGACATGGACATGGGAGTTATTTTGCCGTGTTCTGGTGTACTTTGGAGTACCAAGTTGTGTCTGATACAATGACCCACAGTAATAGATCCATACCCCGTTGTGACCGGATTCGGGATCCCGATCCGAACAGGATAATCCAGCTCCGAACGCACCTTAATATCTTGTATCCCGAAAAAACCTGATTAACTAAAATGTCGGCTTTTGAAAAGTCGTGTTGTTTGATATATCATGTTGGGCCCGATATTCAACCAATATATTGCAGCCAAAAGTGATATATGATGTAAAATCATGTAAATGTCAAACAAATCGAACAAATTCTACAACCATGATTCAAATATGTCTTACCAATTTAACACACTTTAACTTTCTAGAATAATATCGTCTTGTAAATATGAGGACCCGATAAGATTTACATTTTAGTGCATACGTGTGCCAATTTGTAAATTGTTTTTTATTTTTTTGCAACAAATTATTGACTATCCAGTTCAAACTTAAAAAATATACTTTATAACCATAAATATGTTTCATTTTCAAAATCAACATAACTACATATAGTAATTATGCTCCCAAAAATGAAGATAACACAGCTCATTTTCCCTTTAGCACATCATGGCTTCCTTTTTTTTATCCAATTTTCAAAATTGTTCTCTCTAAAACTTAGTTTCAGTAATAAATTTTAGGTTCCAAAATTATAAATAGTCCAAGTTTAATTGCACTAGCCTACCACCCTACCCCCTACTACTGGATAGTTGGGGACACTCGTTACATCCTCACTTAACGATTTCTAGGGGTATGGTGTTAGAAGTCAATAAAAACTAAAATTACGTACTTAACCCTGTGTAACTACTAGATCCTAAACCATTTTCCTTTAAAACACTAACCTATTTTCCCTCTGTCAGCTAGCTTCCTCCACCTTCGTGGATCAGCGAGTTGGCGATCCATGGTGATCGCCCAAGCCCCGCTCATCTACAGCTTAAGTAAATTTATGACTTTAAAAGCTTGAATTTGAAACTAGTCATGCTAGTACCTGGCAGTGTGGCAAGTAACTATGGAGTTAGGTTAGATTTGCCATATGCTATAGAAGAATACATCGATCAGCTTGTTCATTTCATGCCAAGTAACGAAGATTCCCCGTTCAGGAATCGCACAACATTTGCATCTACATGAAACCATATAACCACACAAGGAGAACACAACTGATCAGTGGTGAGGCCAATCCACCACCTCGGTGGATTTGCGAAGTGAGCAATCTAACATTTTTCTTTTCAAAATCACCTATAGAACAACATAAATTAATTTATGCTCCAAAAGATTGAGATAACCATGTTCATCTTCCCTTTAACACATTATTGCTTCCTCTCTATATTTCTTAATTTTTTTCATTTTTTGTCTCCAAAACTTAACTTCAGCAATAAACTTTGGGTTCGAAAAATATATATATATATTCTAGTTTAATTGCACTGACCCCCACCACCACCACCACCACCACCACCACCCATCCATGGGATAGTTGCAGGCAACCCTAAACTTTTGATTTAAACACTTACCCCACTGAACAATTAAGTTGATTGAAAAGAAAACTAAAATTATTAGGTAATAACTAGATTCAAAATTATTTTTCTTCTTTGACATTAACTGGACCTGCAAGGTCCATGGTGAACCCCCAAGCCCCACCCCTCTCTACCTGCCCTTCCCCTTAAGAAAATCTATTGACTTTAATGAGTTGAAATTTAAAAGTAGTTACACCAGTACTTCGCAGAGTAATGCAAAAAATCATGGAGTTGGTTAGATAAGCCATATGTTACAACATGTTGTTTTGGACACTTACATCCACATGTAACCACAAGGACAACTCAAGTACACTTACCAACCGATCTTTGGTGAGGCCAATCTACTGGCTTGGTGGATTCGCAACCTAACCTATCTGAACAAGCTGAATCAACATCGAGATGTAAGCCCAGCAAGGGTTCCACCAGTGGAAAAGAACTGGAAGGAGAAACCAAAAGGGAAGAGGATGTGATTCATATGCCTGTCCTCAATCCAGATGTGTTCATTCTTGTGTTGATTGACCTTGAGAGCACTTCAGAATCACTTCCATGTCTTTTGACACAAGATGCATTTTGTAGAGGCCCACTTTTGTTTTTCATTCTCGGTGGAATGATTAATCAGTCATCTAACTAGTGGCTGGTCTCTTTAGCTACTCTTAAAGAAGGGAAGGCTGCAAGGAATCAATTTACTGTTCTTACCACTACTGGAACAGGTAACTCTGGCTGCTTTGAGTGAAAAAATATCTCCCCTTCCTTTCTTCCCAGTTGACTTTTGTCTCATGTCACAACACTAATCAATTGTCATAAATAGGGACAAGTCCATCCGCAACACCCACCACCTTTGAAGAAAAGATGAGATCGTACGTAAGTTCAGTCCAGGAAAAGCATTAGTCACCCCAACGTCCAAGAAAGTAGTAGCTAGCCTAGACTTGACTAAACTCACTTTTCTCTATCCAATATCAAAGTAGTGTTCTGTTCGTACGAGAGTTGTATCCAATATCCAATAGCATATAAGTTGGCTTTTGAATGAAAAGGGAGACAACAAATACAGGAAGTATCCAACCAGTCATGATCCGGTCTTTGAGATTAGCCGTGAAAGCCATCATCAAAGTCAGGACACAGGCTCAGAGGCCCTGACAGGTATGCTAGTTAAAATGGATGAGACAGGTGAAAGGGTATCCATCTGATCCTATGTTACCCGGACTCTCCACTTTAAGAAAAAGTACCCGTGTCGACCCGATAGGGCATGGGTATGGGTATGAGATCCGTATCCGATCCTCCATGGTGACAATCGGATCCTTCATGGTGACAATCGGGAGACTGGTAGTGAAGTTGATAGTTTATTTTAATGTGGTAATGAAGTAGATAGTTTATTTTAATATGGTAGACAAGCAGTAAAGTATTAGAGAGGAGCTGAAGGGACGGTCCCTTAGGGACTTATTCAACTAATTCAGTAAAATGTACTACTAGTTTATAATTACAGATCGTCTTTTTATGAAATCTTAGTCATATTTCCGTACACGTATCGAAAATTTGGATCATTTTTAGCCAAGTCCGTGTGTCCTTCAATTATGAGTTTGAAGGACGGAGGACCCGACTCTTTGATATGTACCCGTACCTGACACCCGTACATGAGTCCATGTAACATAGATCTAATCAAGAAAAGGGAGACAACAAATAGAGGAAGTAGCCAAACAGTCTTGGATCATGATCCGGGTTTTTAGAGTAGTTTTGACCGTCATCATCAAAGTCGATCTTGACGGGTATGCTAGTTAGAACTTAGAACAGATAAATAAGATGTGTGAAGAGGGTGCATCTGATCAAGAAAAATGAAAAAGATTTCAACTCAGACGACCTTTGGCTCCAAGAAAACTTTCCCTTTGACGAGACAAGAATCATCCTAAAACTTATCGAATGGTCAAGCATTCACCAATGCAGGATCCCATTTGTTTTTCACATACCAGGCAGTGCAATGTTTGAGCAGAAAGCCCGTGATGTCCCCCTCCAATAGAATAGGCTGGACTTGAAACAAAAGGCGACACAGATCTTTGTCATTAGGAATAAGAAATCAATGCAATTATTTTCCTTAATCTACTTATATGCAAGTGTGTTTAATATGTACTCATGATGTCCCCTCCAGTAGAAAAGTAATGGACTACGTGATAGTCAGGATCATGTATAGTTAACTAAATTTAATAAACAAATGAAGTCTGGCCAGGAAACAATGAAGGTGCAGATAAGTGGCAGAATATATTCTATACCATTTGTAACCTCCAACTTCAAATGCATTACTTCGCAGTTCTCTTTTGCTGATCTGTGAAAAATTGTCAATCTTCCATGTAAATTTTCCATATAAATCAGAAGGCTTTGGTCCTGCAACACAATTAGAGTGTCTTGACAAAATCAATTTTTTTTAGATGGCAATAATACTAATACCAACTCATCTTACAAAGTACATTATCATTATATACATCAATTTGATAGTCTTAAAGAATAAAGATTCGTTTAACTGAAAACCAAAACCAACCCACCAGAAATATGATACAAAATCAGTATTCTAAATGGTGCACACAATAGTGGTCAATCCCACATAAAATATGAGATGGCAATAATGTTAGCTTATTCACTCATTTGACAGTGGCTACATTTATAGACAAGTCATTTGTGACATAAGTCAATTTGACAGCCTATCCATGATTTAAATGAAAACCAATCCCACCAGAACTATGACATGGGCACCAATGCCGACATATATCCAATCATTTTATAATAATTACATTTCATTTATACGTCAGTTTTATACATTCTTGAAGTTTTCAGACAGTCTGTCCAATATTTAACTGAAAACCAATCACAACAGAACTATAATTAAAAAAACATCAGTAACTAAATGGTACAGTAGGCCAATATACCAATGCAGGTGCTAGCCTGCTATACCTATGGGCTGTAGCTGCTTAGTATTAGCAGGTTGGGCTCCTAGCTGTCACTATATTGGAACTATAGGCTATGCTCACTGTTCTAAAAGGCAGCTGCCTATGCGGCGCCTAGGCGGTTGGTGTCCGCCCGATGCCCGCCTAGTTCCCTCGACGCCCGACTATGCATGTTATGGGGTTTTATGGACTTTTTATGCAATTTTCATTATGTTTTTTGAAAAAAAATTATATCTTTTGAACCGCATATATCTAGACGGGCTAGGCGCTAGGCGGCAGGTACCCGCCCGACTAGCGCCTAGCGCTTTTCGCAACCTTGGGCCTATGCTTGCGCTTTAGCAGTCATTGTAGCTGCAGCATAGTCTTTTATATCGTCTGAATACATATGGATAACTATTTGTAGTATATTGTTTTATCTTTTATTCATGTTTAGTTTCTTGCTTTATATTACTGATCTATTTAGATTGTTTTACTTATTTTAGTAAAAAGTATTGTTTCTTAGATGCTTAGTTTCTTTCCTAGTTCTAGTAAGTCGACATGTTCAGTAATTGCCAGTTTGACTCTTAGATGCTTAGTTTCTTTCCTAGTTCTAGTAAGTCAACATGTTCAGTAATTGCCAGTTTGACACTTAAGCCATTTTGTGACTTTTCATTATCACTTGGTTACTATCCACTTGTTTAATTATAGAATACTAATTTGCTCATTTGAGGATTATGTAATAAGTGTTTTGCTAACTGTTAACCTTCCCTAGCTAACTTATTGTTAGGTTAGGAGGTATTCCTTTTGTAAAAAAAAATGGACGTCTTAACTTATGACACTAGTACAAGAAGTATGTGTCAACTTGAAACATATAAGCTTTATTATTATTATTATTATTATTATTATTATTATTATTATTATTATTATTATTATATATATAGATAGATAGATAGATAGATAGATAGAGAGAGAGAGAGAGAGAGAGAGAGAGAGAGAGAGAGAGAGAGAGTATTTTTCGGTTCCTTATATGTACTATTGATGTAGAGAACATAAGAAAATCAATAGGTTAGTTACTTAGTATGTTGTAGTAGTAGCATTATAGTGCTGCTATGGCATAGTGCCAGCTTTGCCACAATGCTCAGCTACTGCTATATAGATGATAAGCAGTAGTAACAGAAAGAGAAAATATATTTCTTTGCAATATTATTTGAGGCCGTAGCACGAGCATTGAGCTCATACTTTTAATGTACTACAAACAGATGCGAAGTTCAGTTCTAAGGACTTGATCCAGACATGAGGAAACCCAAGAAACTAAACAGTAACTCCCGTTTATCTGAATGTGTGCTTGGTGTTTTGATGAACTTTCCTGGTCATCACAAACTACTTTAGCTCAGCATTGTTTCCCAACAATCTTTTCTTGAGGTTTAAAAAATCGAACAACTGGTTTCAGTTTAACCAAACAGAAACTGGACGATAAAGGTTTCGCCTATAACTTCGACACCGACTAATGTTGAAGGTTTTGGTCATTTTCTAGTCCATTACAGAGAAATGTAACCAAATTCAGGTATATTTGGCTGGAAGTATTAAAATTGGCAAAAAATATAGCTAAAACTTCAAATTTCTTCAAAATTGTCTGAAACCTCTTGAAACAATGCCAAAATTAATGGAAACATTTAAAAAATTACCTAAATTAGCTGTAATTTTACTTGACTTAATTTTATTTTAATGTTTTAGGTAACATCATCTGAACATTATGAAAGTTGGACAATTAAGTATGCAATTGTGTGTTACAATAGAAATGGCACAGATGCAAATACGGCACGACACGATTCGGATAAGGCGACATGGATTTGGCTCCTTTTTGGTGTGTCCTAGTGTACCTTAGAGTGTCCATGGCGTGTTGATACATGTCGACAAAAACATGAAATGATTTTTTGGAGTCCTTGCTTCCTAGGTCATAAACTTATAATCAATAAAAAACCATGCAATTATGCAACTATTCACTGAACCAACCTAAGTGCATGAATAATGTTTCCTCTTTCAACTTTCATTTCTTATAGTTTTTTTAAAAATCCATTGAACGTCTTCAATTTTTTCGTGAATGCTAAAATTCAATACGCTAGCAGTCTAATATCAAACTACCAGTATCGTGTTTTTAAACTTTGTTTCTCTTTAAGGAACTATATTATAAGGTTTTCCCCATTTGTTTGACCCTTCAGTACATATATATAGAACATAGCTAGAGTTAACCAAGCTCATTACTTCATGGATCGTTAAATAGCCAAATCAAATCCCGAACTGTAGCTTACAGGAATTTATGATTTTCTACACTTTTAAAACACTAGAAGGAAAGAAACAGGATAGAAGAAACCATCAACTCTCAAAACCCAAAAGCAATTAAAACGTTTGTACTTAGTACATATTTAAGACTACAACATAACTAAAACTGAATAAGGAATAAAAAAAGGAAATATAAAGACTTTTAGGCTACTAATCCAACATAATTTTATAAATCTTCAAAGCAACAATGGTTCAAGTATCAAAATAGAATTATCAAAACCCTTTGTTCTTTTTCACACTAGCAAAATTACTCACAAGTGGATGACGGATCCTTAAATGGATTAATCAGATATCATTTGGGGCGGCGCCAGATTAAGATAAATTGCCAATTTCTCATTGCTGTTTGAACCAGCAAGTCTGATGATCCATGCCAATTGCACCCCTTAAATAGAGGTATATCTACAAGCCATTTTTCAGTTCTGCATTTCAATATAAGGCCAAAGCACTAGATAGTAACAGTGTACCAAGATACTTGTATTTGTGTAGTTTTGACAAGTTATTACATCTGCCATATATGCTCCCAACATGCTAAAGGCCATAGAATATGTTCTGTCAGCAATCCTCACACGAGCTACTATCTTCTGATGATTTGAGTAGAAGAGGTCTCAACTAGGAAGCACGGACAGTCAAAAACTCAGGGTCATGACAGGTTGAATGTGTGTCAGACAGGCGAAAACCACAGACACTCCAAAATACACTAGGAGTCGTCTACGACACACCAAAATAGGTGTCCCAATGTCGCTGTCTTTGTTGTGTCGTGTTCTACCCGTGTCTGTGCAGCATAGGGTCTCAATAATAATTTTATCAATGATCCTCATTTGAGGCTAAATAGATCAATCCTCAATAAGAACTTTATCAACGATCCTCATATAAGACTAAATAGATCAATACTAAGCTCACACTTTGGGGGGACTTGGTTGCATCTTATTAAATTTAGGTGGTTCTTGCCCTCTCCCTTGGTTTTTGAAAACGAATCCAGTAGCATTATAGGTGGTCCTCGACTACAAGGCTCAGCCTCTATAATCTATATGAATTGTGTGGATATGAAGATTTTTAAATTCTTCAGGAGAATATCATCATTATGGATCATCATATTTGGTGAGGCTGATTAATTACAACTGCATTTGAGACTTAGATGAGACATAAGTGCACTTCTCCAGAAGAAAATAATTTCAGGGAACCTGGTTGCATCTATTAAATTTAGGTGGTTCTTGCCCTCTCCCTTGGTTTTTGAAAACGAATCCAATAGCATTATAGGTGGTCCTCGACCACAAGGTTCGGCGTCTATAATCTATATGAACTGTATGGATATGAAGATTTTTAAATTCTTCAGGAAAATATCATCATTATGGATCATCATATTTGGTGAGGACTGATTAATTACAACTGCATTTGAGACTTAGATGAGACATGAGTGCACTTCTCCAATAGCATTATACGTGGTCCTCGACTACAAGGTTCGGCGTCTATAATCTATATGAACTGTATGGATATGAAGATTTTTATTTTCTTCAGGAAAATATCATCATTATGGATCATCATATTTGGTGAGGGCTGATTAATTAATGTACGCTTAATTGACCGAGTACTCAACCGCTTAAGCTGATTAATCTGATTCTGGTGTATGAGTAATAAAAAACCCAAGTGATTTTTACTTGCTAATAATTACATTAGTCGACCAAGTAATCCGATTAATCACTAATAAAAACAGGTTGATGTAACATTTTATAAGTGTATCCAATATGCCTATTGGAAGCCATGTATTCAACCTTTATCTCTCACCTCTGGAGCAGCTTTAAAAAGAATATGGAAAGATTAAAAATATTCTCCAAGATGCATAATAACTAGATCAAAGACATGCAATAGGTTATTTTTCAATAGGTGATCCAAAAATGTTTTGAATATCTACAAACTAACAAGTTTGCCTTAATCTTTCGGATTGCTACAAACATCCAATGCTATGTACATGCATCACTTTTAAAAAGCAATCATGAAACTATGTGAATATATGATACTTGGCCACAAAGAGACTATATCACATTAATCTACTTTCTTTCAATCATATAGCCACTACAATCAAAAAAGAAAGGAGATAAAGACGCACCAACATCATCGTCCTCATCGGTATCCCAATATGGGGGAGAAGTGGAAGGTGTTCCATTCTCAACTTGATCGCAGGAGCGCCATTCCACCAACGATTCCACCGAGTGGCAATGTTGCATGTCTGACAGCCCATCCACTGCAGAAGAACCACCACCAGCCACCACGAAATCCTCGCTCACACTCCCAGCCATTGTTTTGATCACTAACTACTCCACTTACTAATCCGTCTACTCTTATTCACCTGCACCAACAACAAAAAAGCAATAAGAATATGGACAAATCACAAAAACAATCAATTAACATTTTGTAACAAAATCCTATAAATCCGATGAAGTTTCAATCTTTTTATGTAGTAATACTACATCAAACAAGTATTCACTAGAAAAAGTCACACACAAAAATCAACTTTTGATTATTAGAGAACTCAAATACCCTCATTTTTCCCACCAAATATTGACTTAAAATCACTAATCCCTCTCGCCCTTATTCACCTACATCGTCAAAAACAACAAAAATATATTAAATACACAAATTCCATCGCTTTTTGCACCAAAATCTAAAAGGAAACCAATAAATATTCCAACTTTTCGCATGACTCAGCTGAATCATAAGAAACGTTCCGACTTTGATCACCGGAAAACCCTAATATGCTTGTCCCAAATTCCAAACAGCTCAGAGACAAATAAAAAAACTCGTCCCGATCAATAAAAAAAACCCAACTTTCCTCGAAAAACCTCCTAAGTACTAAAAATCCGAATTTCCAACCAAAAAAATAAGAAGCTAAAACGATCATCGTCAAGAAAAAAAAAAATCGATCCATTGGATGACCCGGACATAGAAATCATCAGAAAACGATCAGAAATTCGATGATCGGGGACGAACCAGAGGATTCGGGCGCGACTTTTGGCGCGGAAAAGGAAGGGGTTGGGAATATGGAGACAGAGGTTTGGGTCCCCCTTCTTCCCTCGCCTCTCTGAAGGAGAAAAGAGGAGGAGAAGAGAGAGAATAGATTAGGTCGTGGGGGCAAATTTGTAATGAAAGAGAATTTAATTTGTACCGGAAAATATTTTAATGGATGTATATATAGACTAGTGCTAAGAGCTAAAGCTGTCTGTCGGTTGGGTCGGACGGGGTCGACTCGAATTTGGGTGGGCCGGGTCTGGATCAGGCCTCACAGACCCATGAAATATAGTGAGTCGGGTCGGATCAGACTTAAAGGTAAAAATCTGAGCCAGTTCGGCACATGACACACGACACGGTAGGTTTCGTGTTGTAACGGACTGAGTCGGGTTGGGTTAGGTCGGGTCGGACCTGAACCATCATAAGGGGAAAAAAAATTACTTATAGTATTCACAAATTTCGAACTATCTACAACACCACATAAAGTAAAAAGAGAATCATCGAAGACTGCAGCAACAGTAAATCCTCTGCTAAATTTCATTGGCTCATCTACCATCCAATAATTTATGGCAAAAATCTTAGCCCTTCGGCTTAACTTTCTTCTTAAGGGCAAAATTATTAAGTTGGTATCGACCATCAGTTGGTTAGAACTTACATGGAAGGTATAAGTGAAAACCAACTTAACTAGGTAAGTCATTATATTGTGTTGTATGGGTACAACATAATATAATGGCTTATCTACTAAAGTTTGTTTTCACTTATACATTCCATGTAAAATGGCTCAACGCGTAGTGGTCTTGGTTTTTTTAAATGAACATATATATATATATATATATATATATATATATATATATAATTTATTTATTTATTTATTTATTTATTTATTTTCGAAGAAGGTAAATTTTATTCAGGTTCCTTCGAGAGGCTAATACTCAGTCCGAAGACTTACAATCAATCCAGCCCGAAGGCCTATATATAAAAACACTAGCCCGAAGATCTCATCCAACCCGAAGGCTTACATCCCGGTCCAAAGGCACCACCAACCCAGCCCGAAGGCTACACGCCCGAATGCCACAACATAATATAATGACTTACCTAGTCAAGTTGGTTTTCACTTATACCTTCCATGTAAAATGGCTCAACGCGTAGTGGCCTTGTTTATATATATATATATATATATATATATATATATATATATATATATATATATATATATATATATATATATATTTATTTATTTATTTATTTATTTATTTATTTTCGAATAAGGAAAATTTTATTCAGGTCCCTTCGAGAGGCTAAGACTCAGTCCGAATGCTTACAATAAATCCAGTCTGAAGGCCTATATATAAAAACATTAGCCCGAAGGTCCCACCCAACCCGAAGGCTTACGTCCCGGCCCGAAGGCACCACCAACCCAGTCCGAAGGCTACACGTCCGAAGACTCCATCCGGCCCGAAGGCCTCACGCAGTCGTAGCCGCACCGCACCAGATCCACTAGCACCATACCTACACCTGCATCGCATCCGCGCACCTGATCGGGCCGCACCGCATCGCTCCATACGTCTGCGCCGCACCCATCCACGGAGAATTAAATGCCGCCAGGGGAGTCTTGATCTCGAGACCTCCCCGTCCAGGTGCATCGGTCTTAACCATTAGGCTATACGTCATTTGCATATATATATATATATATATATATATATATATATATATATATGAGGGGTAATTTTGATTTTTTTCATGGGAACCCAAAAACTCTAAACTGACTCTGCGGACTCTGTGCCATAAACAAAATACCAAAAACCACATAAAATATTTATGTAATGATCCCTAAACGTCGTAGAGGGTGGAGCGTGTATGGTGGCACCGCATGACGTTGCGAGCATAAGGACAATTTGTAATTGCCCTGACCCAATTTTGAATAAAAAAATTTATACTAGTGTTGACCAAAACCAATTTGTGTATCCTAATTCTTTTATTAAAAATACAACATTTTGTTATCCCTTCCTTTTAAAAAAAAGGAATTTGTTTCCTTTATTAAATATAATTCAATGTATATTTTATTAATAAATTCAATTCCTTTAAAAATAAAATTATTTTGTAAAACTAATTTACATTAGTTCAAATTAAAAAAAATTATTTATTTATTTTCCTTTTTTTTACTCAATTTCTAAAAAAAAACCTAGACTTTAGCTCTCTGCTTCCGTTGTTATATATCTTAATCCCCTCATCCTTCTCAATCACCGTCAACATCACCTTCAACTGTATCCTCCACCCTAAGATGACCTCCGCAGTCGGCAACGTCTAGTCTATGTTGGTGGTTTTGCCTTTGGACTAAGAAAAATAGTACCGCATTGACTACAACACAAAGTTGATATCTCAATATAATACTTTGTATGAGTTGAGGTGTGCACATGGGGTGCGATGGGGCACATGGATGCCATGTGGGGGTATTTTTCTAGGAGAAAAAAGGGATTAACTCCTCATGAAAGCATTTATGCTTTTTGTCATGCTCATGAAATTATTTTCATAGGAGTTATTTGAGACTCGGGCTCAAGGGCTGGTCGCATGCGCTGCGGCATGAGCGGCCTTATGGGCAGTTGCTTGCGGGGCCGCAAGAGCAGTTGCATGCGGGTCCGCTGCTATCGGATAGATTTAATCAGCTATGGAAATATTGAGTCATTAATTTAAATTTGATATTTGTGGGATTTGAATTTAATTCATTCTAATCATGTATGATTTAAATTAAGCATGTGAGATTTGAACTTAATTCATTTCAATCATGTAGGATTTAAATTTAATCATGTGAGATTTGAATTTAATTCAAATCAATCATATGAGATTTAAATTTAATTCATTCAAATCTTGTGGGATATGAATTAAACTCATTACAATATTTTTATAATTGATGGACGACTAGGATTAGGATCAGGGATTCCTCCTTATGCCTATAAATACTCTTTTCAAACCCCATTTTAGAACTTACTTAAAAAATTGGAAGAGGAAGAGAATTGCTGCCGGAGCCATCATTAATGTCCAGGAAGTTCGTGCGAGTCCAAGCAAAGAGGTTACATCGAGCGTTTCATAAGTTCAACGTGAACTTGCTGGTTCTTGGGAGCAACGGTGATCTTCATCACCCCAGCAAGCAGATTTTATTTTTCTCCTTTTTCTTCTCTTCTGCTAGTTGTAATTCCGTTCTGTCCGTCTGCAACTGCGAGTGTAAGGAAGAACGTGAAGTTTGTTAATTCTGATTCCTTTGTAATTTTGAGAACAAGTTGTAATCAGAATCATTATATAGTTCTTCGTGGAAATCGAGAACAGCCAGAGTGAAAACTTTTGTGTGAACCTCTGATCTCGATCACGCATTGTTCCATCTTTGGTTAAACCTCGGGACTAACAGTCTCCGTCAAGCAAAACTCCGGTACCTCTATGTTCTCATAGAGCATCCACGAGCTGAGCCAGAACCGACCGATCTTGTGCTAACCGAAACGACTACGAACCGCGGCCTCAACATTTACTACAAGCGTCTTGACCTACCATGTTCCTATGTGCATTGCAGCAATCTGCCCCCAACGCGCCATCGCACAATCGCACCATCTTCCATCATGACAAGAAAGAACAAAGCAGTACCATGGCAACACAAGCTGACCATGAACCTGATTCCAATGAGCTACAACATCGTATATGTGTGGGTGATTCTCAATCTGATGCATATGTTATGAATCTTGGTATCTCCTCTCTCTAAAGCTGACCAAATTATCCTCCCCTTCCCACCTTCGTTGCTTCTCTGCCGTTGCTGCCGTCGTTGTCCCTCTGTCGCTTGTTGCCATTGTCGTTACCGTCGTTGTTGCTGATGATGCCACCGTCGGGGGAGAGGAGAAAGAGAGGGGGGAGAGTGTATGGTATTTTTGTCAGTTAAGATTTTTCGTTAACACTGTTAGGATATTAAGTTGTACAACTAAAGTTGAGGTATTAAGTTGTGTAATATTAAAATTTAGAGTATCGAGTTAAAAATTTAATTTTTTTTATATCCACAATTATTGTATTTCAAAGTTGTGTTAAAAATTAGACTAGTTATTAAATTATAAAAAATTGACTTAAAAATACATACATATAATTATTGTTTTTCAAAATATACATATTTTGATCACAAAGTATGCAATTGAAATATTTACTCAATTGTATAAGTCTTATTAGAATTTTTTTTTGATATATATATATATATTTTTTTGAATATGTCCTACGATACGTACGAAATTTTGTGCACGTTGTATTGTATGTTATTTGGGTCCATTGTTTCATATTTTTTATGCAATTTAATTTTTGAAACCGTTGACTAGTCAGAAAAGTTAGACATTTTTTTACTGACCACAAAAGCAAGATGAGTCCGGTGTTTTAGATCGAAATTGAAACGGATTAATACTCACCCCTACGTAGGAGTGATGCGTACCCCCGGACCATAGAGATCCTCCGCCGAGTTGAAGCAATCGAATCTCCTCCAATAATTTTGTGCCATCATGTGTCTGACACGAATAAAACAGTGAAAGAATAAAATATATATATATATATTGACTAAAAAACAACAACACGCTTTCCTCGTTGATGATAGTCTGAAGCAAGAAGAGATCTAGATCTTAAGGTGAAGTTGAAGGCGAAGACGACGATGACTAGCATCGAAGGCTCTCCGCTGACGAGCAGCAGCGACAACGAAAAGAGCAAGCCGAGGTCGCGATCCCGACGACGTTACTGTTGTCTCCCGGTCTCCGGCCGGGAGCCGACCTTCCCTCTGAAGATCAGGCTCTTCTACTTCTTCCTCAACACGGTCTTCCGCGCCGTCGCCCGCCGCGACGGCACGCTCGCCATCAACCGCAAGCTCTTCTCCTTCCTCGGCCTGACCGCCCCGCCCAGTCCGACCCCGGACTCCGCGGGCGTCGCCACCTCCGACCACGTGGTGGACCCCGCGCGCAACCTCTTCGTGCGCCACTTCCTCCCGTCCCTTCCCCCGACCTCGACGCCGACGCGCCTCCCGGTGATCGTCTACTTCCACGGGGGCGGCTTCGTGTCCGGCTCCGCCGTCGACCGGCAGATGGACGCCTTCTGCCGCAGCATCGCGGGCCGGATCCCAGCCCACGTCGTCTCCGTCGAGTACCGCCTCGCCCCCGAGCACCGCTTCCCCGCCCCCTGCGACGACGGCGCCGACGTCCTCCGCTGGCTCGACAGCGGCGGCCTCGGCCTCGACCTCTCCGCGGTCTTCGTCGCGGGCGACAGCGCGGGCGGGAACATCGCGCACCACGTCGCGCGTCGCGCGACGGGGGAGAGGTACGACAGGCTTAGGGTGGTCGGGGTGGTGGCGATCCAGCCGTTCTTCGGAGGGGAGGAGGAGACGGAGTCGGAGAGGAGGATTCCGTTCGTGTCGCGGAAGTACGTCAGGCTCGCGTGGCGGGCGTTCCTGCCCGAGGGGTCGAGCCTGGACCACGAGGCGGCCAACGTGTCTGGACCGGGGTCGTCGCTGCTGTCGAGCAGTAGCAGCTCGGAGGAGTGGATGGGGTTTCCGGAGACAATGGTGGTGATCGGGGAGTGGGACCCGTTCCAGGACCGGCAGCGGTGGTACTGCGACGGGCTGAGGAGGGCCGGGGTGCGGGTGTGCCAGGCCGAGTACGCGCACGCCGTGCACGCATTCTTCGTGTTCGACAAGTCCCAGAGAGAGCGGCTGATCGAGGAGGTCGGGGAATTTGTCAGAAGGCGGTGCGTGTTGGAGTGTACGGGGTTTCCAACCAATGTGAAAAATATTCCGGAATAGGTTTGAGTATTTCTACATAATACCTCAATTTATTTGGATTGGATATTTCTAAATATAATTAATAGGAATATCTCAATGAATTTTGATTGGATATTCCTACATATAATAGGAATATGTGAATGGATTTGGATTGGATAATTCTATTTATAATAGGAATGCTAGTTGTGTATTTGAGGATATATATATATATATATGTGTCTCCTGACCCTAAAATAAATCTCTCTTAAAAAAAACATGGAGAGGAGAAAAAATGATTGTAGGCCGTTTCGAAGAAGGAGATCAGCTTCGGGTATTTCTCGTTATCTTTTTTCTTCGTGATTATAATCTATTTTCTGTTCCAAAAGAGTTGTGGTGATCCGTTTGGATCGGTGAGAAGTTTGTAAGGAGTCGGTGTATTTCTTATACCATTAGTGAAGACTTTTCAGGTTTGGACTCCGATCGTCCCGTGGTTTTTTCCGCAAGAATAGTTCACGTCAAAAATCTCCGTGTCTGCGATTTGTGTTTGGCGTTTTTGGTTTGTGCGTTTTGTTCGGTTCTCTCGCAGGTACTTTCTGGTTTGGGGAACGGTTTTCGCACTTTATTTCCCAATAAAGTGGTATGAGAGCCTGTAAACTTCCTCGACCAGATTTCAACATTTTAAAATCATTTTTAGCAATTTAGGATTTATTGTAATATTTTAATTTATTTTGCTTACATATCCTATTGATTTGTGCACCTGTCCATCACACAATTATTTAGAGTGTTACACTGACTGTTATTCCCAAACAAAGTTCACATACCCCTATTAGACATGTCAGTCTACTATCCTGCACTTTGTGCAACTCCCAGATATGATGGCATGAGTATCGTTTTAGTCGCACAAATATCGTTACAAAAGTCCGTATTTATTTTCTATTTAATTTCTATGCCAGTACCCATCTCTGTTCCAACAGACATTAGAGGCCCAACGTGCACCTGTTTTACCCAAACAAAAATACGATAATATTCTACACTGAGTATACTACATTTAGTATATTGACACCGCATTAAAATTATGGCCCTACCTGCCTCTAAATAATTAGATAACACCGTGCGCATTAATTATTAATTAATTAATACGGTGACCCGTATCACCCAAAAATCAGGTCCAGCCCCTGCCCAGACTCACCCCCACCCCTCAGGGCCTTCACACAGCTTGTTCCCTAATTCTGTGAATTTTAGCATTTTCAGGAATATGGTATTTTTTTCCGACGACAATTGCGTAATTACGCAATTTCCCAATTTATAGGACCTTTATGCAATTTATGAAATTGCAGGAATTTTCTGCAAATTTTCAGTGTGAGGTGTCACCCTCCTATTGGCCGGTGAACGTACACCGTCCATTTGGCAATGGGGCCCACCATAAAATATCTACAAAATATCTGGATAAAATATCTAAGATATTTTAAATATAAAATCCCTAAAATACCCCTAAACTAAACCCTAATTACAAAATAACCTAAACCCCTAAACCCTATATATACCCCAGCCCCCTCTCTCCCGAAACCCCACACCACCTCCCTCCGGCCACCACCAACCACCGGACCCCCGCCGAACGTTTCGCCCCTCCCCCAGCTCTCTGCCGGACCACCGCAGCTCCGCCCTGACCACCCCCGGCGCATCCTACAGCCCCCACAGACCCGACTTCCCACCTCCACCAACACCACTCTCCACCACCTGAACCACCCTAGCCACCACCCACCGCCACCGTGGACCACCTCCACCACCCCCAACCGCTCCGCCCCGACGCCCTCTACCGGACCACCACCATTGTCACGACCCGCACCCGGTTATTCGGGCACGAGTACGTGGGTACGTCCAGCCTACGCTGCAGTGTCGGCGGTAGTACGCTGTCTAGGTCATAATCACAGGTAATTTAAATCTATCTCATCCACAGTAAAGTAAATAGACAAGAAAAATGACAGAAAAATAGAAATGATAAGATTTCATAATATTTAATCTGTGACAACCAAATCCATAGTTAATACAAAGCCAGAAGATAAATCGGGGACAAACCCGAGTATTGTGCTGAAAGGAAAAAACTAGCTAACTGGCTACTACTCCTCAAAGGTAGTCTCCTGAGTGGGAACCGGCTTCTCAACAGTATCACCTGCTGCCTCATAGGGATCATAATAGGTAGGGGCAAAGTTCTCATCATCGCCTAAAACAACGGATCCAGTCAGGAAAGGAGCAAAGTACACAATGCACAACAAGATTAAACTAAATATTTATGACAATTAGAAAAGAACTGACAAGTATCATGTTGAGGATATGCATAAATAAGAGGTAACAATAACTAAGGGTTAATTTCTGTAAATCAGGAATATGAGTAAACAGGAAATAAATGAGACAAGTAAATGAAACCGCAACAAGACAACAGGAACTGCAACAAGACAAGAAACTATGTGTGTGAACTTGTGTATTTAGAATACATAGTTGGCATGTAGGGGTTATAAGGCTAATCCGGCCGTCATAGACGGCTATTAAACAATATAATCGAGATCCGGCTGATGGACAGTCATGTACCAACAGCTATTAAACAATAGGGGGAAGGGTAAACTACATGCCTTCTAGTATTCTCCCACCCGACACGAAAGCAAGACATGAAAAACCAGTATTCAAGACATGAAATCCAGATTCTAACACTACGTGTAAACATCCAATGGTACTAGTAGAGCAAGGAATTAATTATCACAATATAAAGATTAAACTTGAAGTGCAGGTACTTGCCTGATGTTTGGATCCAATTACAGTTGTGTCTCGGAAAAATTTCCAGAAATGTGTCCAGATGCTGAAATAAATATTACCATCATGCTCAGAAGATATCAAATAGCTAGAAACGCCTGTCCTTGGGTCCAATTTGGAGACAAGAACAAAAACGACAATTTCGGGTCAAAACGGGGTCCACATGTGGGCCCGCTTTGCACCGAAAACGTGTCAGGATCAAAGGTCTCCAAATTCACCAAACTTAGTGTCAACAGGTCAGGAACGATGATACGAACCCAACGGAACTTCCAGAATTGGATTCCGATGAGCCGATCACAAAATCGCCCGTCGAGTGGGACCTGTGGGGCCCACGACACGCGATTTCGTCAACGTTCTCAGAATCGAACCAAACTTGGGTCACAGGACCTGCGTATCGCTACGAGTCCGATGGCGCAAGTTTCGTTTCGATCCGACGTGTGTACAAGAAGTTAGGGCTAATTACAGAAAAGTCGAATACGGGGCGATGTCCGCGGATACGTGTTGATTCCGGTGTGCACGCACACCCGAATCGACTTCTGCGAAATCCCACACGTCCGTATCGACGGCGCGCACGTATCTGTGAAGACCGCACGCGACCAAGTCGTCCCGTTTGGCGGGGCGTACTCAGTTCCGGGGTGAAACATGGTCTGGTTTTTCCTATTTTTGGATCGCGGTGTGCGATCACCACAGGACGCGATGCCCCGAACGGTTTGTCCGGGCACCGAGAGGGTCATACAGGCTTCGCAACGCAATTTGCAGAATTGAAAACGGGGCAGCGAGGAGAAAGTTACACGCACCTGAACAGGGTCAGAAAACTGGGGTTCACCGTGTCCGACACCAAATTGGGAATTAGGGTTAGGGTTCAGAGCTCAGGCGACGGCCGGCCGAAGGAGGGCTGAGCGGCGCTGAGCTGGTCGGAGGCGGCCGGGGACGCCGAGGCGAGGCCGGGCGGAGGCACGGCGGAGCGGGGTGGTGCCGGGGACGGCGACTGCTGCTTGCTGTTCGTGGAGAGGCGGCCGGAGAAGAAAGGACGGGGCGGCCGGGGGCTAGGCGGAGCGGGGCTGGGCACGGCGAGGCGGGGCGCGGGTCAGGCGGCGCTGGCAGCGGCTGGGCGAGGGTGGCGGTGAGCGGCGGAGATGAGCCGGACGGGTGGATTCGACGGTGGCCGGAGAGGAGAAGGGGAGGGGTTTTATAGGGCTAGGAGGCGGGTCTGGGCGGCCGGAGAAGGCGGAGGACGTGTCGTCGAGGCCGGGCGGAGCGGAAGCGGGGGTCGTGGGGGGGGGGCTGGCCGCCGGATGCGGCGGAGGACGTGGCCACGCGGGGGGGACCGGGTCGAGGGGCTGGCTGGTCAGTCGGGTCGGGCAGGCGGCGGGTCGGGTCTTACCGACCCGACCCGACCCGGATGGCAGATGGGCCGGGCTGGGGGCCGCGGGCCGAAATGGACTGGGCCCAGTGGGCCAGGTTTTAAACAGAAATAATAATAATAATCATAATAATTAATTAATTAACAAATAAATAAATCACTAGTTTTTAGGTATTTTAAAATAGGTCTGAGGCCCAATAAATTCCAAAAAATTACCCTATGTCCAGTTTTCTATTTTACACCCAAAAATATTATTTTCATAATATTTTAATGTTATTTATTATCAATTAAAAATCATGTAATAATTCAAAACCCTGAATTTAATTACAGAAAATTCCAGAAAATTGCGAAAAATCTAATTTTAATATTTTTTGAAAAAAAAAAAATCAGGGGCTTACAACCATCCCACCGCCCCACGACCACCACCCCGGCCGCCATCTCCCCCACAGCGCCTCCACCCTCACCCGCACCAGCAACGCTTCCCCCATCCCGACCACCTCCAACCACCACCACCTCCACCCCTGACCTCCGCCGCCACCACCGGACTCTTCGCCGACGCCCCCTCCGCCGACCCAACTGCCTGCACCGTCGCCACCGCCACCGCCTGCGGCGCTGCAATCGCTGCAAGCTGTCGCTGCTGCTGTTACTACTAGCAGTCACTGCTGCTGTGACCGTCCCTCCGGCCAGCCGCTGACCGCTCCGCCGCCGTCCTCCCGCCGGCGACGAGCCCGTAGGCCCCCCTGCTGACCTGTCAGGTATAATACTATATAAATACGTAAATACGTATATATCTATATATGTATCTATATATGTATATATATATGTATATTTATATATATATTAATATATATATTATTATATATAAATATGTTTATATATATTAATTGTTATATATATTATATTATATATAAAGTATATATGTACAATATATACTATACTATTATATGTATAATATGTACATATATATGTATTTTATATTATTTATACAAGTATATATATATATATGTATATTTATATATATATTTAATATATATATTATAATGTATATATATATATATGATTATATAATTTAATTATTATATATTATATACAGTATATATGAACAGTATATACTATACTATGATAATATAATATGTATATATATATGTATTTTTGTTTTTCTTTATATATATATATATATATATATATATATATATATATATATATATATATATATATATATATATATATGTATATTATATTATACATATATAATTATATATATCATATAAGTATATTATAATTATATGTACATATATATATATATAATATATACAGTATATTATTATATGTATATATATATGCATTTTTATTTTATTTTTATATGTATATGTATATATAAATATATTTATATATACTAAACTCTATATATAGTAATATATATTATATATATGTATATTATATTTATGTACATACACTTAATATATATATTATTAATATATATATAAGTTATATTTTTATTTTTCCTTTTATATATATATATATATATATATATATATATATATATATATATATATATATATATATATATGTATATATGTATGTATATATATATATGTATATATATATATATATATATTATTATATAAGTATACTATATGCATTTTATTTTAGATATATATGTATAATATATATATATTTATATATATTGCATTATATTAAATGTATATATATTATTTATTTATATATATTCTATATATGTATATATATATATGTATTATATATGTAAGTATGCATTTTTATTATTTATGTATATATATATATATATATATATATATATATATATATATATATATATATATAATTATATTATATATGTAATATTACATGTAAATATATATATATATGTATATATTATATATATAAGCTATATATGTATATATGTACATTTATATATATATGCCTTTATTTTTATCTATATATATATTATATATATATATCATTATATATATAAATATATATATTGTTAAGTATATAAAATATCATATATTGTACTATTTTTCCTTGCAATATTATATATATTACATATACTTATATATATGTATATATTTATATTAAAGTATATAAATACAATATTTATATTTTATATGTTCTTAATATATACTATATATATTAATTATGTATTATTATATATAGTTATACTATGGTATTTAAATATACGCATCATTCAAATATTCTATTTACGAACCCCTGTCCATCTTGAACAGAGTACCCCTACGACGCAGTCAGTGACCCTGGGTCACTAGACCCCTCAGACTTGACTGCAAGTACAGGTCTTTGGCACGCCCAGCACAGAGAAGTAGGCAAGTATACCTTGCCAAGTTTACTGTTTAATTATAAATGTTGTTATATGATATTTCTTCTGAACTTCATATGACTGTGTGTATCTGAGATTGCCTCGGGTACCGTCAACAAGTAAGTTGACACGTAGTGTAACTAACTTAGACTCTAGCAGACTTTCCAACAACTGCGAGGGTATCCTAATATCCTCCTAGACCCTGACACGGGTACACGCAACAAGGTAGCATTTACATATTGGGATGCGAGTTTACGTACTCGATTAGCTACCGGTGCGTGTGACGTGCATCACGGCTTAGCACGAACTCAAGAAAAATTCAGGAAAACTATGACTTGGCATTAGTTACATTGGGCGGAGAAGACAACTAGTAGACGTATGGGACACCCCCCTCCTTGTCGTTATACCTTCGTACCATGCTCCTCGGAGATGGTCGATTGCAGAGCTACCCATGTGTCTGGGGGCATATGACACATATACTAGCCAGTCACCACGATTGGTGAATTAAGTCAGCATATGTTTAGCCTACACTTTCCCATACGTACTACAAGGTCTTTACTTTGCATTCACTTAGATGGCTAGCACACCTTTATTTACTTTATTCAGTATTTATACATGGCATATGTTTTATGTATCTTGTTATGTCCCACTGAGGACCTGGTTCCCTTCCAGATTTAGATGAGGCCTTCTACCCCACAGTATATGGACCTGGACAGGAGACCAGATATGCTACTGAGGAGGAGTTAGAAGAGCTGCCTTCGGAGTCTGCCTGATCTTTTAGTACACCTGGAGTTGGAGTTACCTACATTGATAGACGATACTCTAGTCTATCTTATTTCAGTACTTTCATTATATTTTGTAGTGGGTTTGTTCCCACCTGACATTATCTGAGGTGTACTATGACATTTTCAGACTTAGCATTATATATATTCAATACTTATTCCCTTATTTCCTGATATTTTTGTGGATGAGATTAGACTTTACCTGTATTAGACTTGTAGTATTTTAGGACAGCGTAGCACGTTCCTTTGGGTCCATTAATTTGGGTAAACCCTTAGTGACGTGTCAGCTGGCCAATGCCACGTGGCCTGGTTCCATATACTTTTGGGACTGGGGCGTGACATGGTTTTAGTGGTGGCCCATGCGGGTCTAGTAAATTGCTAGTAGCATAATGACATGCTCAGCAAACCTGCTATAGGATAGGAATACTAGGTCTCATCCACACTGACTTATCCTTAAAAAAATTCATCCTGCTTGATTATTATTTCTTTCTTTCGTGCTTTTCTAATTTTTCTATCTTCTTCAGAAATATGGACATACCCAGTGGACAATCGATTGATGGGGCTGACCAAGCAACAAACCCCTCGCCAGATGTCCAAAGGACCCCAACCCCCCAGAGAGGCCAATCCCCGAGAAGGATGCTGGTCTATCCGGCAACCCCGTTCATTCACCAGAATCCTACCCAGGAGGCAACACCAGCCCAGCAAGGAGGGCAAACCTCCCAGGCACCAATACCGCAGGCGGAGACACCTTTGCCTCCACCTCCAGCCCTTCCTGCGAAGAAGACCGGAGTAAATAAATTGTTCCTGATCCGGATGATGATGGGTCTGTGGTACAAAGATGGGGCGTCTATTACGGATCACTTGAGTGAGTTCCAGGGCGTGGTTGACCAGCTATCCTCGATGGAAGTCAAGTTCGACGACGAGGTTCAGGAACTATGGCTGATGTGTACATTGTCAGACTCGTGGGAGACCGTACGAGTGTCTATGATCGCTTCTGCTCCGGAAGGCGGGTCAGTCTGGAGTTTGCCAAGAGCGGGGTATTGAATGAAGAGATGCGGAGACATTTTTAGGGTACTTCATCCACATCCCACTCAGAGGCGCTTGTTTCAGAGAGCCGCTGAAGGGGTAAAAGAAGGGGTCCAGACGGTGGCAAGGACAAAAGCAGGGGAAGGTCTAAGGGTCGGTACGAGGACTCGGAGTGTTACCATTGTGGCAAGAAGGGCCACATCAAGCGGAACTGTTTCGCTTGGAAGAGAGAGAAGAAGGGCGACAAGGGGAAGCAAAGTGAGAATACTACATCGGAGGTCTTGACATATGGAGGCGACGTGATCATTGTAGGTAATGAGGTAGTTATGAACCTCGCATGCGATAAAAACTTTTGGCTGGTGGACTCAGGTGCTTCAGCGCACGTATCTCACAACATGACATATTTGCTACATACACAACATGCGACTGTGGAGTGTTGAAGATGGAAAATTGAAATGTGTCGAAGGCGGTTGCCATTGGAGATGTGCATTTGAGGACAAAGACATGTGCAATTCTTGTTCTCAAAGATGTCCGTCATGTCCCTGATATCCGTTTCAACCAGGTGTCGGTTGGAAGGTTGGATGACGAGGGTTTCTTTAGTCTTTTCGGGAACAACCAGTAGAAGCTTTCCGGAGGTTCGATGATGATTGCCAAAGGAAGCAAGAGGTTCGGACCCTACTATATGGAAGGGAGCGCACAGGGGGGCACAAGAGGCTAACGCAGCTACTGACGCGTCTACTGAGTTGTGGCACATGCGGCTCAGCCATATCAGCGAGAAGGGGATGAGCTACTTGGTGAATAGGAAGGTGATTCCAGGGCTAAAGTCTACAAAGTTGGAGAAGTGCACGCACTATTTGGCGGAGAAGCAAAATATGGTGTCTTTCCAAAGTCACCCAAGTTCAAGGAAGCCGGCGTTACTCGATTTGATTCACTCGGATGTCTGTGGTCCTATGAAGGTGAAATCCATTGGTGGTGCTTCTTATTTTGTAATATTTATTGATGTCTGTTCCAGGAAGGTTTGGGTCTATACCTTAAAGATCAAGGATCAGATGTTGCCCACATTCAAGGAGTTTCAGGCCTCTGTTGAAAGGGAGACGGGCAAGAAACTGCTTTGTGTTCGGTCGGACAATGGCGACGAGTATATCGATCCCTTTGATACCTATTGTAGAGAGCATGGGATACGACACCAGAAAACTCTACCAAAGACATCGCAGCTCAACAGTGTAACGGAGCGGATGAACATAACGCTAATGGAGAGGGTGCGGTATTTGCTGTCAGAAGCAAATGTCACGCCTCGGCCCCCGAACCGAGGGGCCGCCCGGCCGGATCACCGGAATGCCCCCATAGCCGGATTGAACCGGACGCGAATTACCGTGCCACGGCGCACCGGACGCGAATCACCGCGCCTGTCCCGCGGGTGCGAGGAAGGGATGGCCAGTTTGGATGTATCGGGACGTGATGTCGTGCGAGCCTGGGGTTGCGCCCGCACAAGGCTTTATCGTTAAAGTTGTTTGTTGGCTATCATCGCATCAATCGAGTAAGCAGCGGAAAGGGACATTGTTGCAATGCAATGCATTTAGCCAACTGAGTATTCGGGACAATCGAGGGACACAATCAGTACAAGATGGGATTATTCCCTTTAGCTAGGTGAGTTCTTTCATTAACATGCAAGGCAGGTTCTATCATTCTCTTATGAAAATATTGCAAGCAAAAACTCAGATTATTATTAAGGCGTGCAAGAATCAGAAAACGAAGTTCTGCCCACCCACCTTGATACATAATGCCGACACGGAGCGGACATTACATACTTACCAACCAACAAAAAAATTCGTCCTCGAAACTTCAAGGATAAACTTCTCGATATTCCGAGCAGCGATAGTGCCATCCCTCGCCGTACTCAATCGAAACAATCAAGCAATTCAAGTTCAGAAAACATTTGCACTTTGAGAATATCTATGGACTTATTGTATGGAACGCTCTATTGCAATACCATATCGAGCAATATCTCAGAGTCATAGCAACGGATTTGGGCCAAGAGATCGATTTCGCTCTGATACCACTATGTTCTAACACAATCAGTAGCTAGGTGAGTTCGTTCATTAACATGCAAGGCAGGTTCTATCATTCTCTTATGAAAATATTGCAAGCAAAAACTCAGATTATTATTAAGACGTGCAAGAATCAGAGAACGAAGTTCTGCCCACTCACCTTGATACATAATGCCGACGCGGAGCGGGGCATTACAACAAACTTGCGAGACAGCTATTGGGGTGAGGCACTTTATACAGCTGCTTATGTTATTAATTTATCTCCTAGTGCTCCTTTGTAGAGTGATGTGCCTGACAAAGTATGGTATGACAAAGAGCCGGCATACAATCACCTGCGAGTGTTTGGTTGTAAGGCTTCTGTGCATGTACCGAAGGACGAAAGATCCAAACTTGAGCCAAAGACGAGGCGGTGCGTCTTTGTCGACTACGGCCGGGATGAGTTTGGCTATAGACTCTACGATCCAGTGGAAAAAAAGCTCTACAAAAGCAGGGACGTGGTATTCGTCGAAGATCAGACCATGACCAACACTCAGAATTTCGAGATGCCTTCTGAGGCTGAGGAATTGTCCGAGTTAGAGTCATTTCGCTTCGAGCAGTTTCCAGAGGACATCACAGAGGATCCAGTTATGGGGGAGCCAGTACATGGAGTTGCTCCCAATCTTGATCATCAGCCTGCTGATGGTGGTCAGGGTGACCCTCATGAGGATGAACATGCCGAGGAGGTAGTTCCTGGAGGGGAGGAGACTGTAGATATACAGCCAGCACCAGTGGTTCCATTGAGGAGGAGCGATAGAGAGCGTCGACCATCTACGAGATACTCACCGGGTAAGTATGTGCTACTGACTGACGGGAGAGAACCCAAAAGTTTTGCAGAGGCTATGGAAGACGAACACAAGCAAGAGTGGATGGAGGTCATTCAGGAGGAGATGAGTTCCTTGGAGGCCAACTCTACTTATGATCTGGTGTGGTTGCCAAAGGGCAAGAAGGCTTTGAAGAATCGATGGGTGTTCAGAGTGAAGCAGACAGATGATGCTACTCGTCCTCAATACAAAACGAGGCTGGTAGTTAAAGGCTACGATCAGCGGAAAGGCATAGATTATGATAAGATCTTTTCGCTAGTCGTCAAGCAGTCATCTATACGGGTGGTGCTAGCATTGGCAGCCAGTTTCGACTTGGAGGTCGAGAAAATGGACGTGAAGACGATATTCCTCCACGGTGATCTTGAGGAGGAGTTGTACATGGAGTAGCCAAAGGGATTCTATGAGAAGGGCAAGTCACATTTGGTCTGCCAGTTGAGGAATAGCTTGTATGGTCTGAAACAGGCTCTGAGGCAGTGGTACATGAAGTTCGAATCGTTTATGGGAGATCATGGTTATGCACGGACGACATCGGATTATTGTGTTTTTGTGAGGTACTTCGCTGAGGATAATTTCATCATTTTGTTGTTTTATGTTGATGACATGTTGTTGGTGGATCGAAATGCCACCAAGATAGCATTGTTGAAGCGCCAACTGGATGCAGCCTTCTTTATGAAGGATTTGGGCGCAACGAAGACTATTCTTGGGATGTAGATCAGCCGAGAGAGAGAGTCCAAGCTGCTACACTTGTCCCAAAAGAAGTACATTCACCGGGTACTTCAGCATTTCGGGATGGACGGATTGAAGAAAGTGAGTAACCCCCTTACGACTCACTTTAAGTTCACTGAGGAGTAGTGTCCATCTACCGAGGACGAGAAGGAAGATATGGAATGAGTTCCATATGCCTCAGCCGTTGGGAGTCTTATGTATGCTATGGTATGTACGAGGCCAGACATTGCTCATGTAGTCGGCACAGTTAGCAGGTACACTTCCAATCATGAAATGGTATATTGGAGTGGGGTCAAGTGGATTCTAAGATATCTTCAGGGTACTGCCGATTGGAGACTTTTATTTGGTGGTGACGAGCCGAAGCTGGTTGGATATACCGACGCTGGTATGGCTGAAGATGTAGAGACGAGGCGATCGACTTCGGACTATGTGATAATGTTTGCTGGTGGAGCAGTATCGTGGCAGTCGCGTTTACAGAAGTGTGTTGCCTTGTCGACGACAGAGGCATAATACATTACGGCGACGGAGGCTTGCAAGGAGTTGCTGTGGATGAAGAAGCTGTTGCAGGAAATTGAGCTAAAGAAGGAGCAGTATCATTTGTTTTGCGATAATCATAGTGCTATTCACCTTGTGAAGAACCAGACATTTCATAGTCAGTCCAAACACATTGATACCCGATATCATTGGATACGGGATACGGTTGACAAGAAGGAAGCGGCGCTTGAGAAGGTTCATACAGATAACAACGGAGCAGATATGTTCACAAATGTTCTATCAAGGAAAAAGTTTGAGTACTGCAGGCGGATCGTCGGGATGACGACCCCTCCACATAGTTGTGAAGGGGGAGATTTGTTGGAGTTGATGGGGTTTCCAACCTATGTGAAAAATACCCCGGAGTATGATTGAGTATTTCTACATATAATAGGAATACCTCAATTTATTTGGATTGAATATTCCTAAATATAATAGGAATATCTCAATGGATTTGGATTGGATACTCCTACATATAATATGAATATGTCAATGGATTTGGATTGGATATTCTTATCTATAATAGAAATGCTAGTTGTGGGTTTGAGGTTATATATAGGTGTCTCCTGGCCCTAAAATAAATCTCTCTCTCTCTCTAAAAGAAATATAGCAACAAGGAGAGAAAAGGAGGAAAGAGTGTCATTGCAACATTGGAGAGGAGAAAGAAGGATTGGATGCCGTTTCGAAGAAGGAGATCAGTTTCAGGTATTTCTCGTTGTCTTTCTTCTTTGTGGTTATAATATATTTTTTGTTCCAAAAGAGTTGTGGTGATCCGTTTGGATCGGTTAGAAGTTTGTAAGGAGTCGGTGTATTTCTTATTCCATTAGTGGAGGATTTTCAGGGTTGGACTCCGATCATCCCATAGTTTTTTCCGCAAGAGTTTTCGACGTCAAAAATCTCGGTGGATTTGTGTTTGGCATTTTTGGTTTATGCGTTTTGCTCGGTTCTCTCGCAGGTACTCTTTGGTTCGGGGAGCGATTTCCGCACTTTCGTTTCCAACAGTGCGAAACAGCACCAGCCCGAGAAATTGGGTTATCCAAACCGGAGCTTAGTTTGGTTGCCTCTTGATGTTTGTTGTGGATTGGTCCTGGAGTCACTTACAACCCCAACATCTTGTAGGTCACTGTAAGTTTGTTCTAAGGAGAGGGTCACCAAATCCAAAATCTTGTCAGACTTAGGGTCCATTTGGTTCACCGTAATATAATCGTAATCGTAATGGAATCGAATAAAAAAAAATCATTTGATTTCAGTACGATTATGTTGCAATTAACTAAATGAGCCCTTATTCCTAGACCGGTCCTAATATGAAGATCATGATATTGATTGATTATTCTAGCGCGAATCTGTGAGTGAGTGTGTGCTAAAACTGTTTGGATTCAAACTCAGATTGGCAACGTCAGTCGTATATATGTATTCGATTAATGGAGTTGAGCTTGCTTTATTGCCTAACTACATAATTAGGCAATTTATAAGGGCACTACACAATTTACTCGGGGCTAGCCCATTGAAAAATTAGAAAAAATTACAAGTTTGCCATCATGAAAGTTACTCGGGACTAGCCCACTGTTATAATCAGGACTGTCGAAATTTTGACAGTCCTACCACATGGAAGGACTGTCAAAATATCGACAGTCCTAAAAGTAGGAAGGACTGTCACAATTTTGACAGTCCTAACCTAGTTAGGACTGTCAAAAATATGACAGTCCTAAAAATTGATAGGACTGTCAAAATTTTGACAGTCCATTTCCCAAAATTACAAGTTTGCCACACTTGGGGCTGCCCCACACCAAAGTATAAAAGTGGAATGGGTTTCTATTTTTGGCATTCCACCTAGACTTAAGAAACCCTCATTCCACCAAGGCCAAACCTAAATTTGGAAATAGGTAGTTGTGGTTGGAGGAGTATTTAACTTTGGTGATACTCCAAGGAAAATACTTATAACGGTATGTCTTCGACAAGCTACGTTGAATAAGTTTTGCAATTGTGCGAAAAAGATTTAGTTTCTTTTAATTAATGTAGGAACAATGCATGAAAAAATGTTCGATGACGAAGTCGGATCGTCCAATTCATTAATTATGCACTCCGGACGTTCCGAAGAACAAGTTGGTTGTTCCGAAGCACGTTCGGTACGTAAAACGATAACCCTAATTTGACAGTCACGAGTTAGGACTGTAAACATTAGACAGTCCTATATAAATATAGGACTGTCAAATATTACACAGTCCTATATAAATATAGGACTGTCATAAATTCGACAGTCCTAATTAAAAGTAGGACTGTCATAATTATGACAGTCCTATATAAAAATTGGACTGTCAAAATAGTGACAGTCCTTGATATTTAGATGAAGTTATTAATTTATATATTTTTTTATATTGGTTATAGGAACCTTGTTCAGAGATTGTGGTACACCCTGGCGTTGGTGTTGATGTGGATGATATTTTCACAACGGATATTGAATTTGCAAGCCATGAAGAAGCAATAGAGTGGTGCAGAGAAGTTGGGAGACGACATAACGTAGTTATTGTCATTGCAAGATCCATCCGATCTCGGCCGGGCCGAAAATATCTTGAGCTTGGATGCGAAAGAGGAGGTGTGTTTAGGGATCATAAAAAAAAGGGTGTTGTTGAAAAAGAAATCCCTAAGAAAAATGTTGGGACGAGAAAATGTGGTTGTCCATTGAAGGTGTTGATTGTAAAAGTTGAAGATGTGAAGTGGATAATCGAAGTTAAGAATGGAAGACACAATCATCCTATTCCAGGGACGGTTACGGGTCATGCCTACGTGGCACGTCTGAAGGAGGATGAAAAAAAGTTGGTTGAAGACTTGTTCCTTTCAGGAGTTGCACCGAAACAAATTTTTTCTGCTGTGCGACAAAAACAAGATGGGAACAAGTCTACCATGAGGACGATCTATAATAGTTTGGCCAGAGCGAAATGCAATAGTATGAAAGGAAGAATGGCGATGCAGCAAGTATTGAAGTTGCTTGGGGAGCATCACTACGTGGAGTGCCATAGAAGACATCCACAAACTGATGAACTCCTTTCATTGTTTTGGGCTCATCCTGATTGCACACATATGGCTCGGTCCTTCGCAGACGTGTTGGTCCTTGATTGTACATATAAGACCAACAAGTTCAAGATGCCTCTTTTGCATGTTGTCGGGTTTACGTGTACGGGAAAAACATTTGCAGTCGCTTTTTGTTTTATGAAGAGTGAGACAGTAGAGGATTACACATGGGCGTTGATGAAACTACAATCCCTTTACACAGGTTACAAAGAGCCGTCTGTTTTTGTTACTGACAGAGAATATGCGTTGATAAATGCTATAGATATTGTATTTCCTCATGCGCATAGACTACTATGCACTTGGCATATAAATAGAAATATCCATGCTCAATGCAAGAAAAAATTTGAAACTGTGGACGGTAAAATAGACATGCTTCGCTTCGAAGAATTCTACAGTGATTGGAGTCTTGTATGGCGAGCAAGTACTACAGACAGTTACGAGGCAGCATGGTACATGTTCCAACAAAAGTGGGAGCCAAGCAACCCGACATGCATATCTTATATCAAAGATACTTGGCTAGGACCACATAAAGAGCAATTCGTGTTAGCATGGACCAACATGGTGAAGCATTATGGCACGATCACTACGAACCGGGTCGAAGGGGCACACTCATGTTTAAAAAGATATCTACGCTCATCGGTCGGTAATTTTGTCTCTGTTTGGCAATCGATTCATTTGATGACTATTGCCACGGTGAACGATATTGTAGCATCATTTGAGATGAGCCTCAATATTGCAAAGCATGAATACAAGCAAGAAAACCTCTTGGATGGTTTAACCCATGTGGTATCTCACAAGGCCTTGGGGTTATTGTTTGAGGAGATTCGTAGGTCGAAGTCGGTGGGTTATGATCCCGAGGTTTGCGGTTGTTCATATCGACATTCACTGGGACTTCCGTGTGCACATGAAATCAACGAATACCGTCGTGAATCTATACCTATTCCAATAGACGGTGTTGATCAACGTTGGCGACAGCTGTCGATAATGCCGGCGGTGGAAGTGCAAGATGATTTCTTTGCGTTGCCCCAAGTTAAACTACTTCACGCAAGGTGGTGTGGCGCAACGGAACCGGAGAGAAGATCCATTGAGTTTAAAATCCAAGAGATTGCAGTCCCGGCAACTACTCGATTGCAAGAGCCATCCGTTGTTCGAACTCCTAAGGGAAGACCACACTCAAGAAAGAGTAGAGCCAAAAAGAAGGAGGAGGAGTCAACTAAAAGAGATCCATCCTTATTTGAACTTGTCGAACGCAGTTTGGAGGCGAAGTCCCTTGTTCGAACTCCTAAGCTAACTATTCGAAGGGGGAAGAAACAGAAAACGATAGATGCAGTCACGGCGGAGGGTGTTCAAAACTTTTATGTTTCTTATAGTCTATACATTGAAAAATTCCTACCTGAGATACGGAACTTCATTTGGACTATTGATGATGTTCCTGCGGATGGCCACTGTGGATACCATGCACTAGCAAGACAACTAGGCTATTCAGTGGAAGCAGGATGGCGACAGGTTAGGGCAGAGCTGTACGAGGAGTTGGAGTCGCGACTAGCCTTCTATAGCCAGATACTTGGCGAAGAAATTGTTGGAGATTTGTTGGCAGGCATACCTTGTACGGAAACAGTTACCGGACCAGAGCATTACATGGATGTCCCGCCTGCTGCTTACGTCTTCTCTAATAGGTATAAGTTACCTATTGTAATTATCTCACAGGGTATTAACAATACTTTCTTTCCAATGTGTGCCCCCCCGGCCGAACACCGAGTATCCACTCTATGTTGCATTGGGCTTGTCGGACAACACTTCGTCATCCCAAGGTTGATCGCTCATTCTCCTATTCCGCCACCTTCTACGCTTTGGTATAAACACGCACCTGAGGAAGCGATCGCATGGACGACACCCTACATGGATGCAATGGCGGCCTATAAGAAGATGATGAAGATGGAGGATCCAAAAATTATGTCGGACGACTACTTTGATATTTTAATCGATTGATACTGCCCCATGTGAAGATGTATATTGTGTTGATCCATGTATGTTTAAGTGTATATTGAACTATATGTTGTACCTATTGTAATGAAAAGAGTTATGAAGATTTTGATTGTATAATGCGCATTGCTACCAATAACTTAGGACTGTCACAATTTTGACAGTCCTAGTTTACACTAGGACTGTCAAAATTGTGACAGTCCTAAAGTTTACTCACTGTCAATATGTACATTTATATAACTTTAGGACTGTCACAATTTTGACAGTCCTAGTGTAAACTAGGACTGTCAAAATTGTGACAGTCCTAAAGTTTTCTCCCTGTCAATTTTGAGGAAATATATAACTTTAGGACTGTCACTATTTTGACAGTCCTAGTGTACACTAGGACTGTCAAAATTGTGACAGTCCTAAAGTTTTCTCCCTGTCAATTTTGAGGAAATATATAACTTTAGGACTGTCACAATTTTGACAGTCCTAGTGTAAACTAGGACTGTCAAAATTGTGACAGTCCTAAAGTTTTCCTCCTGTCAATTTTGAGGAAATATATACAGATCAAAATAAACAATTAACCCACTGACCAATATGCACAGTATACAGATCAAAATAGTTATATAAAGGCAAAATAAACTCATAGTGTCACAACATAGCAAAATTAACTCAAATTGTCACAAGTCAAATTGTCACAAGTCATATTCAATCAAACTTTTACAACGTTTACAACTCAAATTATAGTTTAAAGTTTTACAACGTTTACAACTCAAATTGTCACAAGTCATGATTGTTCAAACGTCATGGCGCCTCTTCGTGCGTTGCTCTCTGGTATCCAAGAAAGGATATTCTTCAGCGTTGTCGATATTTTGGAGTTCGTCATTGATTGTCATATAATTGGAACCCTGGCAACTGACGAGGCTTCTTCCCAACTTCTTAACTTTCCTTACCTATTCATGAAAAATTAAAATAATTGTTAGCCACAGTGACAAATATCAAACTTAAACTCTACAAGTAGGCTCACCATCTTGACCAGTGCAGTATATAAGACCGATTTGGGAGGAAGATCTGACGGTACACGCACAATATCCCCTCCGCGTTGGAACAAGGTCGGTAGTCCGACACCGGCGTAGTAGGCGAGGTAGTCGTCGCTGCACTCCGCCATATTGACTGCTGCTAGCCGGCCGGTATCTCTAATGACGTGGCGTTGCCACTCGGTGAAGAAGTGCGATACCCAGTTGAATTGTGCAGGTATATAGTTTAGCGGTTTTGTACCGCGCGGAGGAGTTATCATTTGCAAAGTTCGCCTTGGGACAGTTTGTATGTAGCCAAACTGACGTAGCACTCTATCCGGCATATAAGCCTCCTCGATCTCATGACAAGTGATAACACCGTGATATAAGGCGACTGGTTGCAACGGACGGGTAGTCTGTCGCAAATCACGGTATGGATCCCATACAATCTGCACCGCATAAAATGTAGCATAACGTCATTTAGCATAACGTAGTAAATTCATACCAATTAAGTACAATATTAGGTCTAAATTCACCTCTTCTGTCGTCATTTCTTCGAGTGCATGCCGTAGAGCGGCCAATGTGTGAGAACGTTTGGCATCTACCTTACTTGGCTTCCATCGGCACATTCTTGTCATGTTCTCGTCATACCCTCGGTTCAGGCTCGCCCGCTGCAGGGTTGGGAAGTGCTCGTATATCCATGCCTACACGTTACCGGAAATATATTAGTCCAAAAATAAACAACACAATTTCAATTTATGTAAACAAGTTGACAAAGATATATCTATACATGGAGTAGAGTCTGGCATCCGGAAATAGTCTTCGAACCCACACGGGATGCCGTACCAAGCTCGCGGTAAAGGTATGCCAGTATACCGCTTCCCCAAGAAATTTGCTCCACCGTATCAATGTTGTCCAAATTGATGAGATATTTCGCATTTATGGACGTTCCAGACTTATCGGTAATGCCGACAGCCCCTAAGATGAACTGAATATATCCGCGGGCCACATTTTCGCTATTATCAATTTCAGGGGCCGTCTCAGCGAATATCTCCTCCAAATATTTTAGAGAAAGTCCGTAGGACTTCTTGAATTCTCGAATACTAGTAAAACTAGTAGCATCAACTCCCAGACACCCTGATACATAATCCACCATATAGTCGTAATAGTTGATGCTCGAATCATCAAAAGTATGATTCTGCATGGGACGACCATCAACCCTAAGTCCCAATATATGATGGACGTCATCAAGGGTAATCGTCAACTCCCCATTGGGTAGATGGAAAGTGTTGGTCTCTGGATGCCACCGTTCTACAAATGCTGAAATCAGTGCATTATCCACCGTCGTATATGAGTAGCTACCCAAATATTGCAGACCGGTGGGACTGATTTTTGACTTCACATCATCTCCCAGTAATTCATACCGCCATGAATTGCATTTTTTGCCATGGTTGATTACCGTCAACATACGACCACTCTCCTGAAAAGTCAACAATTGGATGAAATTAAACCTCTATGTAAAATAAACTTTGAACTTACAACTATATATAAATGTATCATAACGTAATGTACTTACCGGATTGTTCCATATTTGGTATGCAATATGGTTTTCGGTCGACGGTAACATAGAGCAACCGTTTGGACGAGTGTCGCCTGGACTATCTGCCTGCTCAGAAGGTCCCGAACCATCAGTAGGCCGGTTTCCGAGAGTTCGTGGAAGACTCTCGACAGGACTATCTGCAGGCTGAGAAGGTCCTGAACCATCAGTAGGCCGATTTGGAACATTTGGCATGTCCTCATCGGAGGAGGAAGAAGAGCCGGAAGAACTAGGAGGAGCACGTCTCTTTGTGGCAATCTTCTTCGTCAATGGACGTCTCCTCACTTCAGGGCGTGCCTCGGCCTCGCGGATAGTCACGCCTTGCGAAACTGTGCGTTGCTTACGCATCGACGCAGTAGGGCGTCTTCTCATTTCTTCATCCACAGTGTCCTTTCCAGGGGCATGACTATAAGATACAGACAAAAATTAATTTCTATTTTAACATAATAAGTGAATTTTTCCTCAGGACTGTAGCCATTTCTACAGTCCTGTAAGTATACATGACTGCAGTTTTCTCAACAGTCCTAAACTTTTAGGACTGTAGAATTTCCTATAGTCCCATATATATTTAGGACTGTAGGAAATTCGACAGTCCTATATATATATAGGACTGTCGAATTTCCTACAGTCCTAAATATATATGGGACTGTAGGAAATTCTACAGTCCCGCTCGATACAGCTCGACAATGTCGAGCAGTCTCGACATTGTACGCCCTAGAATCATGTTCCAAACGACTTCTATGTCTAAACTACATCCTAGACTCCGCCAAGGACTAGTATGCCCTCATTTGAAAGAAAATAACTCAAAATTTTCAACATGCAAGATGATTTCGTATAATTTTTGGACAATTTTTCAAATACAATAGCACAAGGAGAATGATGATTTCTACCTTGCTTCTTTCGAGACTTTTGGAGCCATCGACAAGGAGGAGGAGGACAGCGGAGTAAGTCCGGCGGGAGGGGGTCGGCTGAGGGGGGAAGCTCCGGTCGGCTGAGGGGGGGAAGCTCCGGTCAAAGAAACAATGTTTTCTTTCATAAACCTGGGCTAGCCCCAAGTATAAACTTGGGCTAGTCTGAGTAAATGTTCCTCTTTTGTGGGCTAGCCCCAAGTAAAATGGGCAGTGCCCTTATCAAAAGCCCATAATTATGCACTTGGCATTTGGTTGATTGCTTATGTTAGGATAGCGTAAGTTTATTCTGCACTATCATTTGGTTGGTGGTGGTTGCAAGTTTCTTGGCCATGGCGAGCATGTGCTCGCGCGGACCCCGCACAAGAACAAATCTGCAGCTTGGAGCTTGTTGTAGCGAGTAGAGTAGTGTTGTATACTCATTTGAAGAAAAAAAAACCTTCTCTTTAGTTCCACATTGGAAAATGGAAATTATTCCCTTGTCCATATAATATTTTCTGATCCTTGCTCACTAGTGAGTTATTGTCGACTAATCTTGTGGACCACACACATGCGTTGTTGTCGTCTAGTTTGGATTGGTTTGGTTTGGTTCGTGTACCAGGTGCTAGAATAGGCCCACACATGCGGACGACGAATATCGATTTGATTTCTTTTTTGGATTAAGATTAAGGCCAAAAGATATTTTATATTTTTGCTCTTCATTTGCTAAAGTTCTTGTGTCGATGTACGAAAAAAATAGCAACGAAGTCACAAAACTTGTCTCTCATTCTTCATCACAAATTTCGTTCAATTCTTTTAAATTCTCTCTAGGTAAGGGCTAAGTCTGGATCACTCTTTCGAAGCTGTGTACAGTAACAAAAAATTGGTAGCAACGAAATTTTACCTCTAGGAGAAAACAATGACTTAAGAGGAAGAATAAGAAGAAATCAGTAGAAAGAACATATTAGTTGTTTTATTAATTTAGTTGTTTATTAATTTATTTGTTTTGTTAAAATATATTTGTTTAATTTCCACAACCCTAACCTCTAACTCCAACCCTAACCCTAATTTAGTTACCAAACCTTATCCTAACTCCAAACCAACCCTAACCCTAACCCTAAAAATATAAACCTAACCAAGAAATCCCAACCATATTCAAGAAATCTTAACCCAAGCCTAACATAGATATCTCAACTCTAATCATAACCTTAATCTTATAGGTTACTCTAAAATAACTAGCAATCATAACAATGTGCCTTTTATAAATGACTAGCCAAAACTATGGACGTATTCCATGTGGACCCACTACTGACACCATTATCCAGAAACGTTATAACCATATATATAGCTTGATATTTGGTGGACAAGTTATTTTTCTAAATTTAATTGTTTTACTTATATATTTTTCACATAACCAACATTAACATAATGTTTATATTTTATTTATAGTTATACAATTATAGTCCTGATTTGCGAATGCGGGAGCATGGGATGTAGCGGCACGAGAGGCACTACGGCACATAGGAGCTAACTAGTTATCCAAAGGCCTTGGTGCATGCCTTTGGGTTTCACTATTTAGATGAGCTTTCATTTCTACAACATTATTGAGACTTAATCTTAAGTCTCATTGAGCGTTGGTGACCCCAATGCAACACTTTTCATATCTTTATCAGCGAAATCACAATCACACTATGAATGTGGCAAATTTTTAGGGTTACCTATTTCGTGTGTCCCTATATATTTTAATGATCATTTATCTCCCAGTGAGCTGATCAAGAGGTAACTAGGTGTTATGCCACTGTCAGATATAGGACGTACTAGCACTGTGAAGTTAACCTAACTGTGTGGCAACTTTATAAATCTATATCGTACTATTGACGAAGAGGTTGAAGTGGATGAAATATGGATATGTAGTTTAATGCTAATGTTTACGTAACATATAACATTTTAGTTTAATGCTAATGCTCGTTCATGGATAAATATTATTCATGTCTTGTGTTGCACAAGAACATAGATTCTTTGTTTATGTGAGGTGCATTTTTCCAACGCAACGATAAATATGATAAATGTCTGTGGATAAATATTGGAAGTACGATGTGAAAAACATGTTCGTGGTATGAACTGCTTTAGATCAAAGACCATGGATTCTTATGCAAATTAGACTACCTTCAAATATTAATTAATAAGAATAATTAATCACTCTTGGGCTGGTTCGATGGCCCACAGACTGACCCCCAAAATTGACCGACTCGACCTGAACTTGATTGTAAAAGGGCATGACTAGGCTCAATAGTTTGGTTTGATTTATGTAACCGAGTATGAATACTAGTCCGCCAGATCTTAAACCCGAACTATTGTAGCTTGTTTTCCTAATTATATATATATATATACAAATATTATAATTCTCCTAAAATTAAACTGCCTACAATAGAACTCTTCTCCCCTTATATCTCTACTAGTAACGTACACTTGCATTGCACGTATGTAATTTTTTTTCCAAAATTAATTTTAATTATAATTTATTATAGATAACCTGACCCGTGGAATCGAACCTACCCAGCTAGATAAAATGCCTTCCACCTTAACCACATGGGTAAAAGGTGTTTGGATATAGTTAGATAATATTAGATAGTTAAATAATTAGTTATATTTTTTAATTACGTGAGATATACATGTCATGTCCCGATCTCCCGCAGGTAAGCGGTCGTCCCCGCTAGGCGCGAATCACCGTGCCAGCGCTCCAACGGGACGATCGTTCCCATCTGGGCGTGATGTCGCACGAGCGTAAGACGCGCATGTGCAAGGCTATGATCCGAACATGCGGTAGAATGTCTAAGCCACAGAGTCGCACAGATAGTCCGAGTGCAGCGGAATAAGAAACGCACGGGCGATTGGTAACAAGTTCACAGAGTCATCAATAACGGAAGCATTGCATAACACAAGTATAGAAATAAAATAAGCTCTTTATTGATATTGAACAAGTGTTACAGGCGGCGCTAGGCCGAGATTACAAGTCGCTCAAGCCTCTCTCTCTCTCTCTCTCTAAAACAGTAAAAGCGTGCCAAGTGGCTACATTTGTGGAATGATACATAGGCGATATTCCAATATTATGTCATATATGTGCTTCAGTTCTGGACGCACGCTCCAAGGCTCCAGAGCGAACTCCACGCCTTAGCACGCACGAAGGAGGCATCTGCACCGAACGAGGTTCTCCCGCACCCTGCAAGCAATCTGGTGGGTTATCAGTACATGAATGTACTGGTGGGGAGGCTTGTCACGCCCCGCTTCCCAAGATACGGTGAGTCGGGTACGTAACTGCATCTCCAGGCTACGACCCATACGAGTACTGTCGTGTTCGTATCAGCGATTGTCGCCTGTAAGTTTTTTTGAATAAAGTGCAAGTCATGCTGAAATAATAGGCAACATATATAAACCAAAACATTCAAATTTATATATATACAACTAGATAAGTCTTTACAACAGGTCTTGATTAAGTTACATATTTGCAATTATCAACTACTAAGTATTATACTCTCTGAACCACCAGTTGATTATTCCTCGCTTTCATCCACATTGTAAAGGGGTAGTATCTCTTCATTTTCTTCTTCCATCCCTAGTGAACAATACTAGGTCGTCAGAACGACAAGCAAGTCCTCGGCCAAGAACGGTAAACAAATGAAAGATATGATATTAGAGCAAAAGCAATAGTTAAAGAAATAAGAGAATAATTATAATATGGCAACTAGACTTGAATAACTCCTAATCTAATTCTCCTATAGTAACTATAATCAATCATCACAAAACATATGTCACTACCACAATACACAATCAATTTCCTATATGATGATGCAGTTTTTGGAGAACAAGCTTTAAATAACCACTTCACCTAGTTTCCCGCCACAAATCCCGTTGTGAAGGATTCTGTTGTGACTTGAATGGCACGGTGCTTAGAGTCCGGCCCTGCCCTCATGGCTTAGTCTTGAATTCACCTATTCGAGTATTATAATTCGAGATAGGCGTGTTGTTAATTGGTGATTTGAAAACGGATGCATGGCACGGGGTTATAATCCGGCCCAGCCTCATTGGGCAATCTTGTATCCACCCATTCGATTGTTTTTCCTTTTGGATCGAAGAAGGTGCTTTTGTTTATCCTCAGAGTGATTTACGGATGCATAGCACGGGGTTATAATCCGGCCCAGCCCCTTATGGGCAATCATAAAGTGAGCTAAGCCTCACCCGCTAACTTCGCAAGGCCTTGCGAGAGAGCCTAAACCGCTGAATTCAGCCAGAGTTTAAAATAATGTGGCGGAATTTCGTATGTGGTCATTTAAGCTGTTCTCCCCCGCCCAATGCTTCTAGCCTAGAACTACAATCATTCCTTATTCTAATTATTGAATCTCTGCTCTGTATTGTCTTGACTGTTTGTTTATTTTAAATGGAATGTATATCCAGGGTACTGCAAGTATTCAACTTGAGTTCAATCATTAACTCACATAATTCAAGTATCGACTTTTCACAGAGCAGGTCATTAGTTGGTCTGAATAATTCTTCGTGTCCGTGTCCTAGACTTCTAATAGTTACTCCTAGTTTAAGATATAATTTCTAGTGATCTGTAGAGTGTGAGTCTAGGGTTTAAACATTAGGATGTCGGCGATATCTGGAGTATGAAAATATTGGTTTAACTCCCGAAATTCTTGAAAATTTCGGCAGAATTTCCTTTGTATTTCGGCTCCCGGAATTTTTAACAGTTTATAATCCACCCGGAGCAACCCTCCGTAGTATTCCCGGGCTCGCCGACCCCTTCGGTGGAGCAACTCTCAACACCGGAATACACGCAGTTAATACAATATCAATATATATCTCTAGGTAGGTAAGGAGAATTTCTTACCTTGGGATTTAGTTAGTTTAGTCATAAATGCTAGTTGGCAACTCGTTAACTATTTACAAGACAACAAAAGTGAATGTTAGAAGCATAATCATTCAAGAACATATATTAATGACTAGATTAATTATTAACATATCAAACATCATATGTATTAAATGTTCCAAAAGGTAATTCTTTATATTTTAAGGAATACATATATGACTTAGGCGTATTTATAGGTTTTCGGAATTCTTCTCTTGTATATAATACAATTCTAGATTGTATATGTAACTTTGAAATAATATGTAATTACTTCTATCTCCGTATATCGTTAAAAGAGGTAATTTCCTAGATACGTGTTAAAACCATAAACTTTTCTAATATACTACTATAAATCAATACACACACCTATATAAGTTCTTAATCTTGTAAATAATTTTATTCAAATCTAATTCACTTAAATTGTATCTTATAATAAGGTCCGTACCGAAAAGTAATCGGACAATTTAATCTAAGTCAAACTATTTCAATCGAGATTCCTATGTTTTAACCTAGATTATCACTTTCTGAATGATTCAAAATAACACTAAGCTATGCACCATTTTGTTTATATAAACATATATAATCCTAATTATACACAGCAACATGATTCCATAAATACAACCATAACGTCATCGCATAATATTAACTAATTTATTTGGTGTCCTAGTATACACTTGTGTTCTAAACTTCGTTTAAAATTCTATACTCTAACTTATAACATCTAATATAAGTAATTATCTAACATATGAATTCTGAATTTTTGGAAATAATTACACAAGCAAATATATGAAACTGGAAGTGAAAGAATTAGGAGGAGGACTTGCCTTGATTCTGAACTACTAGAAATTTTCCCGAGTGTTGATTCCCTAGATCAGTAGATTAATGGTTAATAGGGCCAAATTGGTTCCTGGAAATCTAATTTAGTTCTGGAAAGAGAATTGGGGAAAGATTCATTATACCTAGGTTTTCCTTCTTGGAAGAAGAAGAAGCACAGACTCTAGCTCGTGTCCGGCGGTGTCTGATGACAAGGTGGTGGTGGTGTCCGTCAGCGGAGGAGGGGCGCCGGCGTTGGCGTCAGCGGCGGCGGCGGTCTGCAGAGGCAGCAGCAGCAGCAGTAAAGCAGTAGCAGCAGTAGCTGAGCAGCGGCAGCAGCGGGCGACGGCGGCGGAGCGGCGTCGTGCTTCCCAAGATACGGTGAGTCGGGTACGTAACTGCATCTCCAGGCTACGCCCCATACGAATACTGTCGTGTTCGTATCAGCGATTGTCGCCTGTAAGTCTTTTAGAATAAAGTGCAAGTCATGCTGAAATAATAGGCAACATATCTAAACCAAAACATTCTAATTTATATATACAACTAGATAAGTCTTTACAACAGGACTTGATTAAGTTACATATTGCAGTTATCAACTACTAAGTATTATACTCTCTGAACCACCAGCTGACTACTCCTCGCTCTCGTCCACATTGTAGAGGGGCAGTATTTCCTCATTTCCTTCTTCAATCCCTAGTGAACAATACTAGGTCGTCAGAACGACAAGCAAGTCCTCGGCCAAGAACGGTAAATAAATGAAAGATATGATATTAGAGCAAAGAACAGTAGTTAAAGAAATAATATGGTACTCTTGACTTAAATAACTCCTAATCTAATTCTCCTATAGTAACTACAATCAATCATCACAAATCCTAGATCACTACCACAATACACAATCAATTTCCTATATGATGATGCAGTTTTGGAGAACAAGCATTAAATAACCACTTCACCTAGTTTCCCGCCACAAATCCCGTTGTGAAGGATTCTGTTGTGATTGAATGGCACGGTGCTTAGAATCCGGCCCTGCCCTCATGGCTTAGTCTTGAATTCACCTATTCGAGTATTATAATTCGAGATAGGCGTGTTGTTAATTGGTGATTTGAAAACGGATGCATGGCACGGGGTTATAATCCGGCCCAGCCTCATTGGGCAATCTTGTATCCACCCATTCGATTATTTTTCCTTTTGGATCGAAGAAGGTGCTTTTGTAATCATAATCAGGGTGACTTACGGATGCATGGCACGGGGTTATGATCCGGCCCAGCCCCTTATGGGCAATCATAAAGTGAGCTAAGCCTCACCCGCTCACTTCGCAAGGCCTTGCGAGAGAGCCTAAACCGCTGAATTCAGCCAGAGTTTAAAATAATGTGGCAGAATTTCGTAGGTGGTCATTTATGCTGTTCTCCCCCGCCCAATGCTTCTAGTCCTAAAACTACAATCATTTCTTATTCTAATTATAATAAAATTGAGTCTCTGCTCTGTATAGTCTTGACCGTTTGTTTGTCTTAAATGAGATGCATGTCCATGATACTGCAAAATATCAACTTGAGCACAAGTATTTAATCACATAATTTTAAGGTATCGACTTTCACAGAGCAGGCCTTCAGTTGGTCTGAATTAATTTCCTCGTGTCCGTGTCCTAGACTTCTAATAGTTACTCCTAGTTTAAAATAGAATCTCTAGTGATCTAAAGTGTGTGAACCTAGGGTTTAGACATTGGAATGTCGGCGATATCTCAGAATATCGAAATATTGGTCAACTCCCGGAATTCTTAAAAATTTCGGTAGAATTTCCTTCGTATTTCGGCTCCCGGAAATTGACAATTTATATATATTCACCCGGAGCAACCCTCCGTAGTATTCTCGGGCTCGCCGACCCCTTCGGTGGAGCAACTCTCAACACCGGAATACACGCAGTTAATAATAACTCCATAAGATTAATACCTTCTAGGTGATTAAGGAGACTTCCTTACCTTGGGTTTTAGCTAGTTTAGTCATACACGCTAGTTGGCAACTCGTTAACTATTTACAAGACAACAAAAGTGAATGTTAGAAGCATAATCATTCAAGAACATATATTAATGACTAGATTAATTATTAACATATCAAACATCATATGTATTAAATGTTCCAAAAAGTAATTCTTTATATTTTAAGGAATACATATATGACTTAGGCGTATTTATAGGTTTTCGAAATTCTTCTCTTGTATATAATACAATTCTAGATTGTATATGTAACTTTGAAATAATATGTAATTACTTCTATCTCCATATATCGTTAAAAGAGGTAATTTCCTAGATACGTGTTAAAACCATAAACTTTTCTAATATACCGCTATAAATCAATACACACACCTATATAAGTTCTTAATCTTGTAAATAATTTTATTCAAATCTAATTCACTTAAATTGTATCTTATAATAAGGTCCGTACCGAAAAGTAATCGGACAATTTAATCTAAGTCAAACTATTTCAATCGAGATTCCTATGTTTTAACCTAGATTATCACTTTCTGAATGATTCAAAATAACACTAAGCTATGCACCATTTTGTTTATATAAACATATATAATCCTAATTATACATAGCAACATGATTCCATAAATACAACCATAACGTCATCGCATAATATTAACTAATTTATTTGGTGTCCTAGTATACACTTGTGTTCTAAACTTCGTTTAAAATTCTATACTCTAACTTATAACATCTAATATAAGTAATTATCTAACATATGAATTCTGAATTTTTGGAAATAATTACACAAGCAAATATATGAAACTGGAAGTGAAGGAATTAGGAGGAGGACTTGCCTTGATTCTGAACTACTAGAAATTTTTCCGAGTGTTGATTCCCTAGATCAGTAGATTAATGGTTAATAGGGCCAAATTGGTTCCTGGAAATCTAATTTAGTTCTGGAAAGAGAATTGGGGAAAGATTCATTATACCTAGGTTTTCCTTCTTGGAAGAAGAAGAAGCACAGACTCTGGCTCGTGTCCGGCGGTGTCTGACGACAAGGTGGTGGTGGTGTCCGTCAGCGGAGGAGGGGCGCCGGCGTTGGCGTCAGCGGCGGCGGCGGTCCGCAGAGGCAGCAGCAGTAAAGCAGTAGCAGCAGTAGTTGAGCAGCGGCAGCAGCGGGCGACGGCGGCGGAGCGGCGTCGGCGGCGTGGCAGCGGCGGCGTCGGCGGCGTGCGGCGGGGTTCGCGGAAGCAGCAGCGGCAGAAGTAAAATAGCAGCAGAAGTAAAATAGAAATAGGAATGAGGAAAGAAATAAGAAAAGAAGGAAGAAGAGGGTTTTTATTAAGGATGAGGTAGTGTATTGGAAATGCAATGGGGGTTGAGAGCTTGCCATCTCTCCCCCCTTGGAAATGAAGATGAGGGGAGGAGGCCACAGGTGGAAAGGAGAGGGTGACTCAGGGAAGAGAGAGCTGCTGGTTTTCTTTCTCCATCCCATGGATTTGAATTTTGCACCAAAACCCTTCTCCAAATCTAATTTCACTTTATGACATAATTGACTAATTCCTATTTACAATTCGAAAATTGCATAACCTAAATTATTATTTGCATATAAGTCTTAGAGATAAAATGGAAAATTAAAAATATATAAAATTTAAATAAATAGCTAGCAGCTATGACACTCTATCCTCCTTAGAAAAATTTCGTCCTCGAAATTTAAATTAAAGAGTAGCTAACCTTGGTCAACAAATAAGTATGGAAATTGCTTTCGCATGTCCTCTTCTTTTTCCCAAGTTGATTCCCCTGGAGAGTCCTTGTTCCATGCCACTCGGACTAATGGAATGATCCGATTTCGGAGTATTTTGTCTCTACGATCCAGAATTTCAACAGGTCTCTGTTCGACTCGTAGAGTTGGTCCGGTAGTAATTTATGAATGATCCAGTATATGGTTCGGATCTGGTACATATCTTCGGAGTTGAGATACATGAAACACATTATGTACCCCTTCTAGTGCTGGGGGTAGGGCCAGTTTGTAAGATACTTTTCCGACTTTCTCTAGTATATTAAATGGTCCAATATATCTTGGACTCAGCTTTCCCCTGGTCCCAAATCTTATTGTCCCTTTTGTTGGCGAGATTTTTAAAAATGCATGATCGCCAGGTTGAAATTCCAACATTCTTCGATGTTTATCAGCCCACATCTTCTGTCTATCTTGGGCTGCTTGCAAATGATTTCTGATTGCCTTAACCTTGTCAACAGTTTGTGTTACTAGTTCCGGGCCCAGTAATTGTCTTTCTCCTACATCTGTCCAGCACATGGGTGATCTACATTTTCTCCCATATAACGCTTCAAAAGGCGCCATCTTGATGCTAGTATGATAACTGTTGTTATAAGAAAATTCCACCAAATGTAAGTGGTCGTCCCATGATCCTCCAAAATCTAATGTGCAGGCTCTCAACATGTCTTCTAGAGTTTGAATTGTTCTTTCTGACTGACCATCGGTTTGTGGATGGTATGCTGAACTGAATTTCAACTGAGTGCCGAGACTTTCTTGCAGACTCTTCCAGAAATGTGAAGTAAATCTAGTGTCTCTATCTGAAACTATACTTACTGGTATTCCATATTGACTGACAATCTGTTTCATATACAGGTCTGCTAATACTTCAGTTGATTGTCCCACTCGGAATGGTATAAATCGAGCTGATTTAGTAAGCCTGTCTATAATGACCCAGATAGCATTGTTACCTCTTTGGGTCTTAGGTAACCCGGTCACAAAATCCATTGTAATATGTTCCCACTTTCATTCAGGAATTGGAAGAGGTTGAAGGAGACCTGCTGTCCTTTGATGTTCTGCTTTTACTTGCTGGCAGACAAGACATTTGGATACAAATTTAGCAATTTCTCGCTTCATTCCATGCCACCAAAAATTCTGTTTCAGGTCCTTGTACATCTTAGTACTCCCTGGATGAATGGAATATTGTGAGTTATGAGCTTCTGACATGATTTCTGTTCTTAGATTTCCATTAGGTACACATACTCGATCTCCGAATCTTAACGATCCATCTGTGTGCTTCCTTATTCCAGTCTGGAGTCCTCCTTCGGTTTGGCTCCATATTTTCTGGAGTTTAGGGTCGCCTTGTTGAGCCTCTTTAATCCTGTCTATTAGGGAGGATTGTATCTGTAAATTCTCCCATAATCCTTCTGATGTTGGATATATTACTTCAATTCCCATCTTATTTAGGTCCTTGAGAATTTCTTTTGGTGTATTCATGAAGAATGCCATTGGTTTTCTGCTTAAGGCATCTGCTACCTTATTTGCTTTGCCTGGGTGATATTCTAATTCCATATCGAAGTCTTTAAGTAATTCCAACCATCTTCTTTGCCTCATATTAATCTCTTTCTGAGTGAACACATATTTCAGACTTTTGTGATCTGTGTATATCTTAATTCTTTCTCCATATAAATAATGTCGCCATAGTTTGAGTGCAAACACTACAGCTGCTAGTTCTAGATCATGAGTTGGGTAATTCCTCTCATGTTGTTTCAGTTGTCGAGAGACATAAGCTATAACCTTTCCATGTTGCATCAGTACACAGCCTAGCCCCTTTCCTGATGCATCGCTGTATATTTCATATCCTCCTGATCCAGATGGTAAAGCCAGTACTGGTGCTGTAATCAATCTTTCTTTCAATTCTTCAAAAGCTGCTTGGCATTTATCTGTCCAATTGAATTTCTCTTCTTTTCGGGTTAGCCGGGTTAATGGTTCTGCAATTCTTGCAAAATTTTCCACAAATCTTCTATAGTATCCGGCTAATCCCAAGAAACTTCGAATTTCTGTTACAGATTTTGGCGTTGGCCATGATTTAACAGCTTCTACCTTCTTCGGATCTACTGAAATACCTTCTCCGGTGATTATATGACCTAGAAATGATATTTGACTTAGCCAAAATTCACATTTACTGAATTTAGCGTACAATTGTTCTTGCCTTGGGGTTTGCAATATTATCCTCAGATGTTCTTCGTGTTTCTCTTTATTTCTTGAATATATGAGGATGTCGTCAATGAATACAATTACGAACTTATCCAAATATTGGTAAAATATCCTATTCATTAGATCCATAAATATAGCAGGAGCATTCGTTACCCCAAAAGGCATGACTAGGAACTCGTAATGTCCATAACGAGTCCTAAAGGCAGTTTTCTGAATGTCTTCCCTCTTGACCTTTACTTGATGGTATCCAGACCTTAAACCAATCTTTGAAAACACCTTAGCTTCCCCTAATTGATCAAATAGTTCATTTATTCGGGGCAAAGGGTACTTATTCTTGATTGTTACTTCATTCAGGGCTCTATAATCAATCACTAATCGTAGAGTCCCGTCTTTCTTTTTCACGAAGAGTACTGGTGCACCCCACGGCGAAGCACTAGGTTGAATAAATCCTTTTGCTAATAATTCCTTTATCTGTTTATTGAGTTCAGCCAATTCTTCCTTATTTATTGGATATATTTTTTTGGCTATAGGCGCTGCTCCAGGCACCAAATTGATAGAAAATTCTATTGCTCTATCTGGTGGCAGTCCTGGTAATTCATCAGGAAATACATCCTTGAATTCCCTTACTATCTTCGGAAATTGTTTCTCTTCTAGTTCTTGAAATCTTCCTTGAATTGGTAGTTCAAATTTTTCTAACTCTATAGCATCAAATTCTTTCTGATCTCGAACAAATTCATATAGCTTTCCATTAGTAAGCTGGAATTGGACTTTTCCTTGACCGCAGTCTATATTTGCCAATGTCTTGGTTAACCAATCCATTCCTAGCACTACATCATAATTGTTCATTGGAAATACTAACAATCTTACTTGAAAAGCTGCACCACCTAATTTAACTGGACAAGCTTCGCAGACCCGACTAATTTCTACTGTACCATTACCCGTAAGAATATTTAGTTTCTTAAGTAATGGTTGCGATTTGATTTCATGCAGAACTATAAATGCTGATGATATAAGTGAATGGGTTGCCCCAGAATCAAATAATACTGTTGCCGGATAATTTGAAACCAGAATAGTACCTGTCACCACCTCTCCGGCCTGTTCTGTCTCATCAGTATTCATCATGAACGCCTGCCCTTGCTTTTTCTTTTTCCCAGTTTGAGATTGATTCGCTCTCTGAGCTTGCTGGAATTGATGGGTTTGAGATGCAAAGGGCGGTCTTTGCTGATTCCCATATGTCAGCATAGCTTGAGGCATTGGTGCTCGTATCAAAGGTCGGGGACTATTTCCTTGAATCATAGGCCTGATATTGTTTCCTCGGAATGGAGGTCGTGATCCCTGGTATTGGTTTTGGGTCATTGATCCGGAAGTCCGTTGTAGTGAACATTGATCGGTCCGATGTCTATCCGATCCACACTTTAGACAGAGACCTAGGAATTTCCTGCAGTCTGCCTTCATATGACCTGGTTTTTGGCAAAAGTGGCAAATAATTGGTCCTCCCGAGACACTAGTTTGAAAATGTTTGGATGATCCTTGCCATGAATGCTTTGAGGATTGATTTCCTGTTTCCAAGGCCCTTTTCTGAGGTTGGGATCGAAACGGTTGTTCTTCATTTAACATCCTCTCTTGACTTCTAGCCGCTTCAGTTACCTCGGGATAAGTTTGGCACCGATAAGCCGCAACTCTACTTTTCAGCTGACTCCCTAGTCCTTCTAGGAATCTAGATACTTTAGTCTCCTCGTCAGCTATTAAATTTGGAGCAAAACGACTAAGTATGGAAAATTCAGCAACATATTCATCTACTGTGAATTTTCCTTGTTTCAAGTGAGTGAACTGTCGTTCCAATTCAATTCTGGCTGATTTCGGGAAGAACCTCCCTTCAAACTTCTTTTTGAATTCCCCCCAGGTTATCTTGTCTTCCGAATCCTCAGGATGTTCAGTACTCCACCAGTGCTCAGCGATGTCTTCTAATTGGATTCGAATTGTGGACACCATATCTTCAGGACTGATTTTTGCTGCCCTCAATAACCCTTCTATAGTTCTTATCCACTGCCCAGCTTCGATTGGGCTCTCCGTTCCCTTAAACTTAGGAGGATTCAGGTTCCTAAAATCTTTCAATGAACCATCCTTGGAGTTTGTAGATGTTTGCAAATGTTCCAACATCGTGGCAGTTGTGGTCAAAGCCATATCTGCACGCCGGTTGTTGGATTCCAGAATTTGCTGAAATAACTTATACATATCCCCAATAGAAGGTTTTGTCTGAGTTTGCGAGGATGAAACGTGAGATTGATCGTGGTTAGACATTATCCTGAAAAGTATCCAAATGCAATTTCTCAGGAATAATCCTAAGAATTTACTGAAAAGCAAAGAGACATGGGTACATAAAGCATATTTCATTCACTAAAGTCAAAATGGAATGCAAATATGCTGCTTAGAGTTACTGGTACATAGACATACGTACTAGCTTAAGACTATCTTACATTCTTACATTTCCTCCCTTACTTAACTTCCATACTTATACACATATACCTTACTCCCACAAAAGACACCTGATGGATAGGGAATCCTTACACATAGTTGGATCTTTTCTTATTCTAATTATAATAAAATTGAGTCTCTGCTCTGTATAGTCTTGACCGTTTGTTTGTCTTAAATGAGATGCATGTCCATGATATTGCAAAATATCAACTTGAGCACAAGTATTTAATCACATAATTTTAAGGTATCGACTTTCACAGAGCAGGCCTTCAGTTGGTCTGAATTAATTTCCTCGTGTCCGTGTCCTAGACTTCTAATAGTTACTCCTAGTTTAAAATAGAATCTCTAGTGATCTAAAGTGTGTGAACCTAGGGTTTAGACATTGGAATGTCGGCGATATCTCAGAATATCGAAATATTGGTCAACTCCCGGAATTCTTAAAAATTTCGGCAGAATTTCCTTCGTATTTCGGCTCCCGGAAATTGACAATTTATATATATTCACCCGGAGCAATCCTCCGTAGTATTCCCGGGCTCGCCGACCCCTTCGGTGGAGCAACTCTCAACACCGGAATACACGCAGTTAATAATAACTCCATAAGATTAATACCTTCTAGGTGATTAAGGAGACTTCCTTACCTTGGGTTTTAGCTAGTTTAGTCATACACGCTAGTTGGCAACTCGTTAACTATTTACAAGACAACAAAAGTGAATGTTAGAAGCATAATCATTCAAGAACATATATTAATGACTAGATTAATTATTAACATATCAAACATCATATGTATTAAATGTTCCAAAAGGTAATTCTTTATATTTTAAGGAATACATATATGACTTAGGCGTATTTATAGGTTTTCGGAATTCTTCTCTTGTATATAATACAATTCTAGATTGTATATGTAACTTTGAAATAATATGTAATTACTTCTATCTCCGTATATCGTTAAAAGAGGTAATTTCCTAGATACGTGTTAAAACCATAAACTTTTCTAATATACTGCTATAAATCAATACACACACCTATATAAGTTCTTAATCTTGTAAATAATTTTATTCAAATCTAATTCACTTAAATTGTATCTTATAATAAGGTCCGTACCGAAAAGTAATCGGACAATTTAATCTAAGTCAAACTATTTCAATCGAGATTCCTATGTTTTAACCTAGATTATCACTTTCTGAATGATTCAAAATAACACTAAGCTATGCACCATTTTGTTTATATAAACATATATAATCCTAATTATACACAGCAACATGATTCCATAAATACAACCATAACGTCATCGCATAATATTAACTAATTTATTTGGTGTCCTAGTATACACTTGTGTTCTAAACTTCGTTTAAAATTCTATACTCTAACTTATAACATCTAATATAAGTAATTATCTAACATATGAATTCTGAATTTTTGGAAATAATTACACAAGCAAATATATGAAACTGGAAGTGAAGGAATTAGGAGGAGGACTTGCCTTGATTCTGAACTACTAGAATTTTTCCCGAGTGTTTATTCCCTAGATCAGTAGATTAATGGTTAATAGGGCCAAATTGGTTCCTGGAAATCTAATTTAGTTCTGGAAAGAGAATTGGGGAAAGATTCATTATACCTAGGTTTTCCTTCTTGGAAGAAGAAGAAGCACAGACTGGCTCGTGTCCGGCGGTGTCTGACGACAAGGTGGTGGTGGTGTCCGTCAGCGGAGGAGGGGCGCCGGCGTTGGCGTCAGCGGCGACGGCGGTCCGCAGAGGCAGCAGCAGCAGCAGTAAAGCAGTAGCAGCAGTAGTTGAGCAGCGGCAGCAGCGGGCGACGGCGGCGGAGCGGCGTCGGCGGCGTGGCAGCGGCGGCGTCGGCGGCGTGCGGCGGGGTTCGCGGAAGCAGCAGCGGCAGAAGTAAAATAGCAGCAGAAGTAAAATAGAAATAGGAATGAGGAAATAAATAAGAAAAGAAGGAAGAAGAGGGTTTTTATTAAGGATGAGGTAGTGTATTGGAAATGCAATGGGGGTTGAGAGCTTGCCATCTCTCCCCCCTTGGAAATGAAGATGAGGGGAGGAGGCCACAGGTGGAAAGGAGAGGGTGACTCAGGGAAGAGAGAGCTGCTGGTTTTCTTTCTCCATCCCATGGATTTGAATTTTGCACCAAAACCCTTCTCCAAATCTAATTTCACTTTATGACATAATTGACTAATTCCTATTTACAATTCGAAAATTGCATAACCTAAATTATTATTTGCATATAAGTCTTAGAGATAAAATGGAAAATTAAAAATATATAAAATTAAAATAAATAGCTAGCAGCTATGACACTAACATATATAAACCAAAACATTCTAATTTATATATATATAACTAGATAAGTCTTTACAACAGGTCTTGATTAAGTTACATATTTGCAATTATCAACTACTAAGTATTATACTCTCTGAACCACCAGTTGATTATTCCTCGCTTTCATCCACGTTGTAAAGGGGTAGTATCTCTTCATTTTCTTCTTCCATCCCTAGTGAACAATACTAGGTCGTCAGAACGACAAGCAAGTCCTCGGCCAAGAACGGTAAACAAATGAAAGATATGATATTAGAGCAAAAGCAATAGTTAAAGAAATAAGAGAATAATTATAATATGGCAACTAGACTTGAATAACTCCTAATCTAATTCTCCTATAGTAACTATAATCAATCATCACAAAACCTATGTCACTACCACAATACACAATCAATTTCCTATATGATGATGCAGTTTTTGGAGAACAGGCTTTAAATAACCACTTCACCTAGTTTCCCGCCACAAATCCCGTTGTGAAGGATTTTGTTGTGACTTGAATGGCACGGTACTTAGAGTCCGGCCCTGCCCTCATGGCTTAGTCTTGAATTCACCTATTCGAGTATTATAATTCGAGATAGGCGTGTTGTTAATTGGTGATTTGAAAACGGATGCATGGCACGGGGTTATAATCCGGCCCAGCCTCATTGGGCAATCTTGTATCCACCCATTCGATTGTTTTTCCTTTTGGATCGAAGAAGGTGCTTTTGTTTATCCTCAGAGTGATTTACGGATGCATAGCACGGGGTTATAATCCGGCCCAGCCCCTTATGGGCAATCATAAAGTGAGCTAAGCCTCACCCGCTCACTTCGCAAGGCCTTGCGAGAGAGCCTAAACCGCTGAATTCAGCCAGAGTTTAAAATAATGTGGCGGAATTTCGTAGGTGGTCATTTAAGCTGTTCTCCCCCGCCCAATGCTTCTAGCCTAGAACTACAATCATTCCTTATTCTAATTATTGAATCTCTGCTCTGTATTGTCTTGACTGTTTGTTTATTTTAAATGGAATGCATATCCAGGGTACTGCAAGTATTCAACTTGAGTTCAATCATTAACTCACATAATTCAAGTATCGACTTTTCACAGAGCAGGTCATTAGTTGGTCTGAATAATTCTTCGTGTCCGTGTCCTAGACTTCTAATAGTTACTCCTAGTTTAAGATATAATTTCTAGTGATCTGTAGAGTGTGAGTCTAGGGTTTAAACATTAGGATGTCGGCGATATCTGGAGTATGGAAATATTGGTTAACTCCCGAAATTCTTGAAAATTTCGGCAAAGTTTCCTTTGTATTTCGGCTCCCGGAATTTTTAACAGTTTATAATCCACCCGGAGCAACCCTCCGTAGTATTCCCGGGCTCGCCGACCCCTTCGGTGGAGCAACTCTCAACACCGGAATACACGCAGTTAATACAATATCAATATATATCTCTAGGTAGGTAAGGAGAATTTCTTACCTTGGGATTTAGTTAGTTTAGTCATAAATGCTAGTTGGCAACTCGTTAACTATTTACAAGACAACAAAAGTGAATGTTAGAAGCATAATCATTCAAGAACATATATTAATGACTAGATTAATTATTAACATATCAAACATCATATGTATTAAATGTTCCAAAAGGTAATTCTTTATATTTTAAGGAATACATATATGACTTAGGCGTATTTATAGGTTTTCGGAATTCTTCTCTTGTATATAATACAATTCTAGATTGTATATGTAACTTTGAAATAATATGTAATTACTTCTATCTCCGTATATCGTTAAAAGAGGTAATTTCCTAGATACGTGTTAAAACCATAAACTTTTCTAATATACTGCTATAAATCAATACACACACCTATATAAGTTCTTAATCTTGTAAATAATTTTATTCAAATCTAATTCACTTAAATTGTATCTTATAATAAGGTCCGTACCGAAAAGTAATCGGACAATTTAATCTAAGTCAAACTATTTCAATCGAGATTCCTATGTTTTAACCTAGATTATCACTTTCTGAATGATTCAAAATAACACTAAGCTATGCACCATTTTGTTTATATAAACATATATAATCCTAATTATACACAGCAACATGATTCCATAAATACAACCATAACGTCATCGCATAATATTAACTAATTTATTTGGTGTCCTAGTATACACTTGTGTTCTAAACTTCGTTTAAAATTCTATACTCTAACTTATAACATCTAATATAAGTAATTATCTAACATATGAATTCTGAATTTTTGGAAATAATTACACAAGCAAATATATGAAACTGGAAGTGAAGGAATTAGGAGGAGGACTTGCCTTGATTCTGAACTACTAGAATTTTTCCCGAGTGTTGATTCCCTAGATCAGTAGATTAATGGTTAATAGGGCCAAATTGGTTCCTGGAAATCTAATTTAGTTCTGGAAAGAGAATTGGGGAAAGATTCATTATACCTAGGTTTTCCTTCTTGGCACAGACTCTGGCTCGTGTCCGGCGGTGTCTGACGACAAGGTGGTGGTGGTGTCCGTCAGCGGAGGAGGGGCGCCGGCGTTGGCGTCAGCGGCGACGGCGGTCCGCAGAGGCAGCAGCAGCAGCAGTAAAGCAGTAGCAGCAGTAGTTGAGCAGCGGCAGCAGCGGGCGACGGCGGCGGAGCGGCGTCGGCGGCGTGGCAGCGGCGGCGTCGGCGGCGTGCGGCGGGGTTCGCGGAAGCAGCAGCGGCAGAAGTAAAATAGCAGCAGAAGTAAAATAGAAATAGGAATGAGGAAAGAAATAAGAAAAGAAGGAAGAAGAGGGTTTTTATTAAGGATGAGGTAGTGTATTGGAAATGCAATGGGGGTTGAGAGCTTGCCATCTCTCCCCCCTTGGAAATGAAGATGAGGGGAGGAGGCCACAGGTGGAAAGGAGAGGGTGACTCAGGGAAGAGAGAGCTGCTGGTTTTCTTTCTCCATCCCATGGATTTGAATTTTGCACCAAAACCCTTCTCCAAATCTAATTTCACTTTATGACATAATTGACTAATTCCTATTTACAATTCGAAAATTGCATAACCTAAATTATTATTTGCATATAAGTCTTAGAGATAAAATGGAAATTTAAAATTATATAAAATTTTAAATAAGTTGCTAGCAGTTATGACAAGGCTTCTCACCCGCTCGGCAAATCCAAACACGTTATATAGATTTCGTGCACCATCTATTAAGTTATCTTTCTAGTCCTTCCTTAAGATCAGTTTTATGGCAATGATGTAAAGCCTAACTCGTGTGGCAGTGCACCGTGCGATATATAAAGGAACACGACGAGACTTACCAACTTACCATTTGTCCTTCCCTGTCCAAGGCAAACCAAGTTAAACCAAACACAAGCATTTATAATAAAAATCCAGGGACAATAACATATGCAAACACAAGTGTCGAGAGCGAGGTTCTGTTTCGGGTGCACGAGTTATACAGATTATCCAGGCGTGTTGCAATGGATGTTCAAGTGTTCCAATTATACACAAGTGTATTAGACTCACATCCGTTCAGGTGTTTTAGATGCAGTTATAGGTACATGTGTGTTATACAGAGCAATTACCTATAATGGAATGACTCGCACGCGGGTTGCCACAATCGAGCCAACTTAATCTATATGACAGAAGGTCACTGGCATAACTTCCATAGTGGACGGTGTAATCTCAAGACGAAGATGGATTGCAAGTAAAATATAATACGAGCGGCATTACACCCATATCGCCGATACCAGACGACTACGAGATGGTTCCGTCTAGATCAGATCGGCCTCAGTGCCCCGGCGACCGTCCGCGAAACTGGGTTCGAAAACCCACCTTATGCACAAGTTGTCCATGACCATGAGTATCCTCATGTTTTCTAGATTCTCGCAGGTATAGATACAGTTACAGATTCAGTCAGTGTAGTGCCCCGCTCCGCGTTGACACTATGTACAAGAGATATTGATTTGCTGACTCAAAAATAATATCTTCCTTAAGAGCTCCTTGTTGAACCAGGAGATGACTGGTCTAGGTGAGTGGGCAGAACTTCATTCTCTGATTATTGCACGTCTTAATAATGAATCTGAGTTTTGAATGCTTGTTCTAAGAAGTTAGTTTCATAAAAAAAATGATAGAACATGTCTCTGCATGCTAATAAAAGAACTCATATAGCTTGTCATTGAAACGAACTTGCCTGCTTAACTAGAGAACTTGAAATGCTTGTCTAAAGGGTAAGAGATTTCTTGAACATGTTTCCATATCGCTTGTGTTTTGATAGAACCACATCATGCTTGAACTTGTTCAGAGAGGGTGGCCAGTCCGCACAGAGATAGAAGAGAAGAGATATATGGTCTGCTTGTTCATATCGTCTGCATCATAGATTTTAACTGATAGTATTTCATGCATTCGCATCGGTCGGACAATGGCTATTAGTGAAGAGCTGAACCTTGGTCACGACTGCTATAATGTTAGTGAAGAGCAACCATGAGTCACAACTGCTAATAGCATCAGATAAATGAGTCATTGGTTAGCTGGATTTCTGCTACCGATCCTGAGTTTCTCGGGGACCGAAAAGCATATAGATAGTTCGTCGCGTTGGCTTGATAGAAGGATAGTTCCTAGATGGTGCATTGTCCCTAGAGTCTTTGAGTATAGCTCACGAGATACGCTGCGCACACCCTGATAGTAGAACAATCGGCTTGCCTTGCGTGCTTGAATGAATCAAACATGAACTCTGTTTTTAAAGATGTTTCCAAAAGAAGTAATATAACTGTAACACCCCGTTCCGCTCAAGCGGACTGCCGTCTCAAACGGCAATAGTGCAACTGTCCCGACCCGCTTTGCCTCGATCGAGAAGCAAAGGATATCCAGACTTGTCCCTACAGGAATCCGGCTTGGACTTTCTGAGGCTCGCTTTACGTATCGCTCTACCGAGGCGAATCATCGCTAAGGTGGGTGGCTACGGTAAACTTGTCTTTGCTTAGCCAGCACACATAAAATCTGGAATGTTTATGCTAGTCGCTAGGTGATTCACCCCTGCATGCTAATAAATCCAACGCACCTAGCTAAGAGAATAATCCCAACTTGTATTGCTTGCTAGAACATGGAAATTAAAACACTGCTTATGTTCAGACCCTCGCATGCTAAGTCCCTTAACGGTTTCAACTCTCGGCTTACCTTCGGGTCCGAGCAACGTGCCTGCTTACGTTCCTTAGAAACGTATGCTTGTCTGCTTGTTTGTTGCCTTACCTTCATCCAAACCCTGGGAGACTACTACGTAGTCGTTCCGTGCCTGAATAAACCTGCAAGTGTTCGGGACTGCTAGGTCACCAAGGCAATCTCCGCTCCAGGAGAATTGCATCAAGGCAAAAGACATTCACTGAACGAAATAAATCATGTAATACTGCTTGTCTTGTACTCACGTAGCCTTCGGGCGAATGATTGTTCACGTAGCCTCCGAGCGGATATTCACGTAGCCTCCGGGCGATAATCACGTAGCCTACGGGCGATAATCACGTAGCCTTCGGGCGAATGAATATTATTGTTAGATCACGGACAACTTGTGCACAAGGTATAGTTCCTGTGGTCGGCTGTTGGGGCACTGGCACCGTTCCGGCTCCGGACGAAACTCACGTTTAGAATCACGTACTTGGACAAGGTGGTATGCGGCGCCTCACGTTCTTGCACGTAGCAAACCATCTTCGTCACAGACTAGTCCATTATGGCAATCAAGCCAGTGATCATCATGTATATTTGAACCTGTTGCATACTAACTTGTGTCTCCGTAGCAGGGAAGGCATGGTAAGTTGTGCAGGTGATTCGGATAGTCAGGTAAAAGATACCAAACGGTGTCTAATATATTTCAAGTAAATCATTGTATGCAACACACCTGATACTCCTGTGAATCGTATGCTTATAACGTGATCTTGCCCACAACATCGTGTTTGCATATGCTTGCCTCCTGAATGCTTATACTTGTCGTGCTTGAATTAACATGTTTGCCTCAATGTTTGCCTTGGACAGGGAAGGAGATGGTAAGTTGGTAAGTCTCGCCGTGTTTCCTCAAACATCGCACGGCGCACTGCCCGACACGTTAGGCTATTCAATATTTACATAAAACTGATCCTAAGGCAACTAGAAAGACAACTTAATAGTTGTGCACGGAACCTGTATTACGTGTTTGGATTTGTCGAGCGGGCGAGTAGCTTCTCCACCAGTGCATTCAATGTTGATAATCCACCAGTTTGATATGCAGGGTGCGGGAGAACCTCGTTCGGTGCGGATGCCTCCAACGTGCGTGCTAAGGCGTGGACATCACTCCGAAGCAACGGTGCGTCCGGAACTGAAGCACATATACAAGACATAAGTTGTGAACATCGCCTGAACATCGCCTCTATAAACATTCCACTGTTGTAGCCACTTGGCACGCTTTTACTGTTTCAGAGAGAGAGGCTTGAGCGACTTGTAATCTCGGCTATACGCCGCCTGTAACACTTGTTCATATCAATAAAAGAGCTTGCCTTACTTCAACTTGTGTTTCAATGCTTCCGCTATATTTGTCAACTCAGAGAACTTGTTACCGATCGCCTATGCGTTCATGACTCCGCTGCACTCGGACAATCTGTGCGACTCTGTGGCTTAGAACTCTTACCGCCAGCCAATGAACCATGGCCTTGCACGGGCGTGGCTCACGCTCGTGCGGCATCACGCCCGGATGGGTCAAGCGATCGTTCCGCGGGAGCGCTGGCGAGGGTGATTCCCGCCTAGCGGGAACGGCCGAAATAGCCTGCGGGAGATCGGGGCGTGACATGTTGGTATCAGAGCCTGGCTTCTACGCCTTTGGACTTCGATTCGATATCTCTGTTTCAAAAGCTCGTTCGTGGGTTATGTGCACGCTCTCTCTCAATGCCTCGATGGGATGTTCCAACAATAAGTCTAAATACTTTCAAAATGCGTTTTGAATGATATGATTGCTTGTCTGGTTGTATGCTGCGAGTGGCCTTTGTGCCAACCTGTGCGAACCCTTGAGAGTATCGCTAGTAGCTTGTCCGATTTTCACTAACTCTAAGTTTGGTTGAATGTCTCTATTCGAGGGACGCCTTGAACTAGTGCACCATCCAAGACTTAAGAAAAGGTGAACTCGAGTGCTGAGACTTCGCTATCACTAAGCTGGTTGACGTGTTCACACTAGAAATGCATGTCGAAGGTGCGCACGATCCAGTCTAAGCGATACGCTGATTTCGACGCTTGTGCAAGTGAATATCCAAATGAACAAGTACAACGACTTGTCTAGGATTGCCTCAATCCTAGATCACTGCTTGTCCTTAGTAAGTCTCGAGGACGAGACTTTTTCTAAGTTGGGTAGGATGTAACACCCCGTTCCGCTCAAGCGGACTGCCGTCTCAAACGGCAATAGTGCAACTGTCCCGACCCGCTTTGCCTCGATCGAGAAGCAAAGGATATCCAGACTTGTCCCTACAGGAATCCGGCTTGGACTTTCAGAGGCTCGCTTTACGTATCGCTCTACCGAGGCGAATCATCGCTAAGGTGGGTGGCTGCGGTGAACTTGTCTTTGCTTAGCCAGCACACATAAAATCTGGAATGTTTATGCTAGTCGCTAGGTGATTCACCCCCTGCATGCTAATAAATCCAACGTACCTAGCTAAGGGAATAATCCCAACTTGTATTGCTTGCTAGAACATGGAAATTAAAACACTGCTTATGTTCAGACCCTCGCATGCTAAGTCCCTTAACGGTTTCAACTCTCGGCTTACCTTCGGGTCCGAGCAACGTGCCTGCTTACGTTCCTTAGAAACGCATGCTTGTCTGCTTGTTTGTTGCCTTGCCTTCATCCAAACCCCGGGAGACTACTACGTAGTCGTTCCGTGCCTGAATAAACCTGCAAGTGTTCGGGACCGCTAGGTCACCAAGGCAATCTCCGCTCCAGGAGAATTGCATCAAGGCAAAAGACATTCACTGAACGAAATAAATCATGTAATACTGCTTGTCTTGTACTCACGTAGCCTTCGGGCGAATGATTGTTCACGTAGCCTCCGGGCGGATATTCACGTAGCCTCCGGGCGATAATCACGTAGCCTACGGGCGCACGTAGCCTACGGGCGATAATCACGTAGCCTTCGGGCGAATGAATGTTATTGTTAGATCACGGACAACTTGTGCATAAGGTATAGTTCCTGCGGGCGGCTGCTGGGGCACTGGCACCGTTCCGGCTCCGGACGGAACTCACGTTTAGAATCACGTACTTGGACAAGGTGGTATGCGGCGCCTCACGTTCTTGCACGTAGCAAACCATCTTCGTCACAGACTAGTCCATTATGGCAATCAAGCCAGTGATCATCATGTATATTTGAACCTGTTGCATACTAACTTGTGTCTCCGTGGCAGGGAAGGCATGGTAAGTTGTGCAGGTGATTCGGATAGTCAGGTAAAAGATACCAAATGGTGTCTAATATATTTCAAGTAAATCATTGTATGCAACACACCTGATACTCCTGTGAATCGTATGCTTATAACGTGATCTTGCCCACAACATCGTGTTTGCATATGCTTGCCTCCTGAATGCTTATACTTGTCGTGCTTGAATTAACATGTTTGCCTCAATGTTTGCCTTGGACAGGGAAGGAGATGGTAAGTTGGTAAGTCTCGCCGTGTTTCCTCAAACATCGCACGGCGCACTGCCCGACACGTTAGGCTATTCAATATTTGCATAAAACTGATCCTAAGGCAACTAGAAAGACAACTTAATAGTTGTGCACGGAACCTGTATTACGTGTTTGGATTTGTCGAGCGGGCGAGTAGCTTCTCCACCAGTGCATTCAATGTTGATAATCCACCAGTTTGATATGCAGGGTGCGGGAGAACCTCGTTCGGTGCGGATGCCTCCAACGTGCGTGCTAAGGCGTGGACATCACTCCAAAGCAACGGTGCGTCCGAAACTGAAGCACATATACAAGACATAAGTTGTGAACATCGCCTGAACATCGCCTCTACAAATATTCCACTGTTGTAGCCACTTGGCACGCTTTTACTGTTTCAGAGAGAGAGGCTTGAGCGACTTGTAATCTCGGCTATACGCCGCCTGTAACACTTGTTCATATCAATAAAAGAGCTTGCCTTACTTCAACTTGTGTTTCAATGCTTCCGCTATATTTGTCAACTCAGAGAACTTGTTACCGATCGCCTATGCGTTCATGACTCCGCTGCACTCGGACAATCTGTGTGACTCTGTGGCTTAGAACTCTTACCGCCAGCCAATGAACCATGGCCTTGCACGGGCGTGGCTCACGCTCGTGCGGCATCACGCCCGGATGGGTCAAGCGATCGTTCCGCGGGAGCGCTGGCGAGGGTGATTCCCGCCTAGCGGGAACGGCCGAAATAGCCTGCGGGAGATCGGGGCGTGACAATAACTCCGTTCTTGTGTTGCATGTAACGAACATAGGTAAAACTAGAAAGATCACTAGTAATATAATATTTTATCACACGATTACTTAGTGTTGGTTTTAGTGAATGTTGCTTCTGTTCAGTTGATTTTAGACTCACCAGTACTTTCTCCAAAGTGCTGACACACCGACAGTTTGCTTGTTCGCAGGTGCTGGATCGTCCGAGGAGGCGATAGGCGTGCCTCATCCCCAAGATCCGAAAATCTGGTTTCGATGCCTTGAGCCGTATCGATTGCTTTGAGCTGCTTTTGTATAGAGAGACATAATGTATAGAACGATGCCATTGTATTCAGAGAACTTTGTGCCTCGATTTGTCCCGTATACTCAGATGGATTATTGTTTGTAACACTGTCCCTCCGCTGCTTACTCGATCGATTCGATGATAGCCACAACTTTAACGATGTTGCCTTGTGCGGGTGCAACCCCAAGCTCGCACGACATCATGTCCCGATGGCAAACGATAATACACACCCCGCGGGAGCGCCGAGGTGCGGTGATTCGCGTCCGGCGGGGGTGTCGTCGGCACCTTCGTGACCGGGGCGTGACAGTCAGTACAATATCGACTCTCCGAGCCGACAGATTCTGTACAAAATGAGTATTGATTTCCAGAGATGTTGTGATGTTATCTTGCTTAACTGTCCATTGATGCAGTACCCTAGTTCGGGAAATACCTTGGCGACCTAACGATCCCGAATACTTTCAATGTTCTATACTTGGCTCGGAATGACCATCTTGATAGCCTTCCTGCCTCAACTGAGTGGATCACAGATAGTGAAGTGTGATGGATTGTGGCATGCATATAAGTGACAAGCATTAAATCGAGGCAACGAGTACAAGTTAGCATCTAAGCAGACAAGCATTACATTTGTGTAAACATAAGCATTTACGTTTGGCACAGGTCTAAGGGTAAAGCGAGGAGTAAAATCTTAAATGGACGTACCGAGCGACATAATCTAGGGACGTGCAGTGTAAACAAGTAAACAATGCACTACAGAGAGTATATAACGATCTACTCGGGGCATAGCGGGGTCTACTTGCACGAAGCAAAGTAGCATTGGAGGGTCCATTTATAAGCAAAGTTTCATTTCCATGTTTTAACACAAGCAATACATGTTGGGATTATTCCCTTAGGTAGGTGCGTTGTATTCTTTATTATCATGCAGGGGGTGATTCACCTAGCGACTAACATGTATCGTCTATATTTTAAGTGTGCTGGCTAAGCAAAGACAAGTTCATCGTAGCCACCCACCTTAGCGATGATTCACCTCGGTCGAGCGATACTCCGAGCGAGCATTTGAAAGTCTAAGTCTAAACTCCTGAAGGGCCAAGTCTGAAAATCCTTTTCCTCAAACAAGTCATCTCGCTGAGCAAAGCGGGTCGGGTCGTTGCACTTGCGCCATTTGATTCGACTGTCCGCTTGAACAGAACGGGTCATCACAATACATACAACTTAGATGACTCGTTTTGAGCCGTTAATAATATCTTTACAAAGAGTAGATATTTTCACCGAAAAACATGTAAGTAGTAATGAAGACGGTTTTACCGTATCAATAAAGAAAAATTGTCAAATATACCATGTTTGTTATATTTTATCGATTTGATTGAACAATGAAAATAAGTTGTTATGATATAAGAGAAATCAAAATAGTTGAGCTGGCCCGAAAAGCTTATGTGTTGGACTGAATTCCTGAAAGGACGGGTTAGGGTCTAGGTTTTGTAAAAGTAGGATCGAGAGAGTAAAAATTTTTTGTTCGATATATTTTAGGTCCAAGTTTGGGTGCCTGATTCGGTCCGATCCATCTTGATTTGTAAAATGCTACCTTTAATATGTTTTCTTCTGGGCTTGAGCATAAGATTTCCCTAATACCCCTTCCCAATCACAGTTGTTGGGACACCTCATAGTGATTGTCCTTGTATTATCATTATCATGAACAACAAGTTATTTTCCTATACTATAACCAATAATAAAAAGTTTGAACTATACCTATGCAACTTGCTGCATCTACCGTTTACAATGATGTCCTTCCTATTTTTATATTTCTTAATGATACCGTATGTTACTATTAACAGCTTTTCGAGTGTCTATGGAAAAAATGCTCGACCTAGCAATGTACATAGTAGCAAGTGACAAATAAGGAAAATTCATGATGTAGTTGTTAATTATGATAGTTTATAGTAATAACTTATTAATTACTTAGGTTTACTTTGTACTGTAGTTACGTTTTATCCCACTTGTCCAAAATCCAAACGTCCATTTTCAAGATATTAGTTGGGCTAGTATTGCTGGAAGGACGATGTGACCTTCGAAATAAATGCTCTCTCTAAATAAATAAATGCATGAAATGTTTTGGGTTTACATGTTTACTAGTATGGATGTACGCACACATTTCATAACATTTGAAAAGAGGAAACAACAACATCCTTGATTTTTTTTCTAAATATAATTATTTAACAGTCCATGTTAAATTTAATCAATAATATTAATCAATAAATATATGCAAAGGATATATTTAGAAAGAAAGTTTTATGATTGAGCTAAACTTTTCTCATTGTATTTCTCATTATGCAATAATATAGATACATTAGGATAGATTTGGAACTAAGGTATCGTTTGGTTCGCAAAATTATAGAATTGAAAAATGAAAGTGATTACTTTCTTATATTTGGGAGGCAAATGAATTGAGGAGGAAAATAAATTGATTCATAGTGAAAAGAATATTAGAAAAAAAATACTTTCCTCCATCCAACAAAGGAATCACTTTTTCACCTTTAAATATTCATTTTTTTTTACAATTTTTTTAACATTTTCAAACATTGATTTTTTTATTTATAACTTAAAAAAAAAAAAAAATATTAATTTTCTTTCCTTCTCTTTCCGCGACCAAATTAGGCCTAAACGAAATCTGGATGAACTTAATCTTAGTAGTTGACTTGAGAAGCTTGCAAATTGTGAAACTTTCAGCGTATTTACATGCAAATTAGTCTTTCCCCCCTAAATAAATAGCCCCTTTCCTCCTCTCAGCACCAAAGCTCATTTTTTTTTTCTTCCAGTCCGGCATCTATGCCGGCGGCGCCAGAGAGTGAGAAGTGGAAGTGGGAGAACGCCACCGCCGGAGCCCTCGCCGGATTCTCAACCGTCGCCGCGCTCCACCCCCTCGACGTCGTCCGGACCAGATTCCAAGGTCTCCTCTCTCTCTCTCTCTCTCTCTCTCTCTGTAATTTATCGATGATTCCTATTTCTTGATCTCGATTTGTTCATCTGCAGTTAGCAATGGGAGACCATCGAGTTCAGCACAGTACAGGAACACCGGTCACGCCATCTATTCCATAGCCAGAACCGAGGTTTGCAATTCCTCTCTTTCCCTATTGATTTCCAATCGCTTAGGAGTTCTTCGATTATTTGTCGACTGAGTAGAAGTAAAACCATGCCAAATTGATCATAAATACCGATTGAGTATCAAAGATTGCATCTTGACCAGTGTTTTAAAAGGCGTGAGGTGCAGTGAGAGGCGCTGGGGTCCTCTGGAGCCTAGGTGCCAGGCTCACAACCGACATGGGCGCATGTGAAAGCGCATATCTTTAGATTTTTTTAAAGTAGTAACAAATGGAGTACATAAACTAGAATATATTAACACTCGTAAGAGACTACCATGAAATCAAACCATAATAACTAACAACAACAAACCCTTTATCCAAAATATATGGGGTCGGCTGATTGAATTCTCTTCCTCCATTCTACTTTGTTAAGGGCTATATCTTCTGTACCGCTAACAAAATCCGTATACTTTTTTTTAACATTTCAAATCATGTGTCGTCTAAGCCTATCCCTATTCCTAGCAGCTCTATTAACTACTACACTCTCACTCCTCCTTACGAGAGAATCTATTAGTCTGCGTTGCACATGTCCAAACCACCTTAGTCAACTTTTTTTCATTTTGTTCTTAATTGATGCCACCTCTAACTTCTTACAGATATACTCAAGGTAGCCAAAGGCGCAAGGCGTACTAAAGACATGGCCCAAGCGAAGCAAGGTGCAAAAATAGAAATAATAATAATATACATAAATAAACGAATAAATAAATAAATTACTAATGTAAGAAATAAAATAAAATAACATATTAAAACAAAAATAAACATGTTAAAACATAACCAAGTGAACTAGTAGAACAGTAATAGCACTAGCAGTCAACATAACTAATAGCACTAGCAGTCAACATAACTAAAAAGAGTTTGTATTCTTCTACCACACTTTTAGTAAAATTTAGTTTTTTCAGTTTAACTGTAACGAACTTTAGCAACCGTGTAAAGGGCTACCTCCCTTTCACTTGAATGAGGTAAGGGTTATTCCCATGTCTCAAAGTTTTTTGTATATAAAAAATAAAAATAAAAACCATAAGGTGCACCTAGGCTTGCCTTTTCTTTGTTACGCTTTGCTGAAAGGCGTGCCTTGGATGTGTCCGGAGAAATGCGCCTTGCCTAGTGAGGTGTGAGACGTAATTGCTGCATCTTTCTGCGAGGCACGTCTTTGACTACCATTTATACACTCATTTCTTATCCTTTATTACAATCCAGATTACAATTTCTATCACTAATAGTACAAATGGGGTATCCTTTATCATCATCGTCACCATCTTCATCCATCAATAAAGAACTTATTAATTGCAATTGAAAGATTAGTTCACTGACGATACTTTTGATAGTATTTTCATCCTTAGGTTCAAGTTCTTAACAATATTTCTAACGAATATCTTTTCATAATTGACTTGATAACATCACAAGTCATGGTATAAAAAAACTATAATTACAATAGAAAGTTTATTTGAATTATTCTGTAAACATTAAAAATATTGAAACATATTTTTACGAAAAGAAAGAAACTAGGTTGATAAGCCTCTTTTCTCGCTTGTTCCTCAAAAGTAGTTGTGAAGTGCATGCCTCGGACGTGCCTAGGTGAATGAGCCTTGCCTCATAGAAAATGGTGTGCAAGAGTGAGCCTCAGGCCTCAATTGGGCCTAGGCACAAGTCTCATGGGCTTTTTAAAACAGTGATCTTGACGGCTTGAAGCTGCCCCAAAATTGAACTAGTGTTTCAAACATTTTTTTTGATAAGCTGCTGTGACCAAACATGTTTTGAGAATGCTTTTGAAAAATGAGGTAGTTTGATGGTGGGTATGCTCGCAATGGGCTCCTGATGGGTGCCTGGGTGGTTCTGGATGATGGTTGCCTGGGTGGTTCCAGATGCAGAATGTTGATGTTGTGAAGGATTTGTTGAAGACAGAGATGAGGGTTAGGTGTTAAGAAAGGCATCTGCTCGGTGTATGTTACTTGGTTTGGCAGTGAGATGTGATGGGCACCGGCTAACGCTAACGAAGTTTGCGACTTTTCTCCTCCTCTTGAGGTTGAGGCTAAGGGTGGTTCCAGATGCAGAATGTAATGTTCTGAAGGATCTGTTGGAGATGTATAGAAGAGGGTTAGGTGTTACACACGTGCTTTGTGTATGTTGCTTAATTTGGCGGTTATATATGATGGCTACTGGCTATCGCTAATGAAGTTTGCGGCTTTTCTCCTCCTGTTGAGGTTGAGGCTAAGGTGTCTCCGGATCCGGACGCAGAATGTAATGTTTTGAAATATTCATTGGAGATGTATAGAAGAGGGTTAAGGGTGTGCTCGGTGTACGTTGCTTGATTTGGCGGTGAAATACGATGGTCACCACCTATCGCTACTGAAGACGGCTTTGTTCCTCCTGTTTAGGTTGAGGCTAAGGGTGGCTTTGGTATTGCTGAAGCTCACCGATAGTAGCTGTCATAAGATGGTCGAGAACATGAATTGCGGATGTGAAAAATATGTGGCTTTTGCTAATGTGAGAGAGGGTGACCCTAGGGACAGATTCGGGATCCCAAAACTTTAAGAAAATCTCATGTATTTTTTTTTCTCTCTAATAACAATCTATCCACTTTAGTCTATAAAATGTCTTATCCACCGAAACCAGTTTACTAAACCTTGAAACTTATTTTTTTTATCTTGTTTAAATAAAAAATATGATTTTTTTTCATTCTTTTAGAATCATTTTACCAATTATTTGTTCCTACTCTCCATAACTCCCATGTTGTCAACTTGTATAATTACTTGTAATTGGGAGAGAGTAAGGATAACTCTAATATTAATTCTAGTTGGATAAATTGTACTTATAATTGGGAGAGAGTAAGGATAACTCTAATAGTAATTCTAGTACGGATAAATTGTTTGATATGCAAAAGTGTGGTGCACGACTTTGCTAGACTTTTGGTAGTATGTGATGATAATTTTTTTTTTAAGTGTTTTTGGTTACTGTTCTGTAGGAGATTTGTACCTTCACAAATGATGCAGGACAAACATTTTTGGTATTATTATAGTTTGAAATTTGAGTATTTATTATTATGTCACAAATTATTTTTTCCTTCTTGGCCCCCACCAATGTTTTCTTCCAGGATCCGTCCTTGGATGGCCCTTAATAGAGTTGAACGGAAGATAAATGTATCCATGACATCCCTAAAATTTAGGATAATGGCATTGTTTTAGTTTTATCCAATTTATTTGCTTCAAATAATCTATTGTTTGACGTATAACAAAACACACTAGGGACAGAGGGGCCTTTGAGAATAGTGGAGCTTTGGACTTGGCATCATAATTCATCTCTAATCGTGGAGAGAGTGACCAATTTATCTTCTGAGAGTGAACCTAGGCAATACCCTCTTCTTTTTGACTATAACATGTTTTGGATAGTTTGCTGTGTTATTTTAAAATTGATTATCTCATTGACGACTTATATGAGCTAGAAAAATAATGTTCAATTCAGTAGATGAAATATTAATATATCGCATTTTATCTGCTTAGATCTTCATTCTATACTTATGCATTTCACATTTTATGTTGTGTTATTTTACTGGATAATAACTATGAGTTTCCCCTTTTTCCAGGGTCTGAGAGGACTATATGCAGGGTTCTACCCTGCAGTGTTTGGATCAACAATTTCGTGGGGACTTTACTTCTTCTTGTAAGTGATGGTTACCTTCCTCTTACATCCATGATTAACTATAGACCTGCATAATGAATGGTTTTTCTAGTAGCCAACTCATAATAGCTTTTCTTGAATCATTACACGTATTTTCCTAGAATTCCTCTAAGCTTCTTGTAGAATTGGAATAATGGGATGATTTTATTGATCATGAGACTACATATATATAGGAGAGGCTAACCCCTCTCTTTACCATTCTACCCGATGTGGGACTAAAGCCTATTACTATTACTAATACTTAATACTTAACATCCTCCCTCAAGCTTGAGCATATATGTCAATCATGTCCAGCTTGTTACATAGAAATTGAACCCGAGGACCCATATGAGACTTCGTGAAGATATCAGCTATCTGATCGCCGGTCCTCACGCGATGAAACTTTATTATTCCCTTTTGATACTCATTACAGACGAAGTGGATGACAATTTCAATATGCTTCGTCCTTTCATGGAACACATTATTGGTAGCAATATGGATAGCAGACTGGTTATCACACCACATATCTGCTGCTTTAGATCGTGCTTCTTCTTCTTCTTCTTCCAGTTCTTGTAGTAGATGCTTCGGATATAGCACCTCTGCTGTGCCATGAGCAATAGCTCGATATTCCGCTTCGGAACTTGATCGTGCGATCACACTCTGCTTCTTGCTCTTCCACGATACCAAATTTTCGTCAATAAATACCGAGTAACCAGATGTAGATCGTCTATCCGTCAGGCTTGCACCCCAGTCAGCATCGGTAAAGCACTCAACATTCGTATGTCCCTGATTTTTTATGCGAATTCCTTTTCCAAGATTTTGGACTAGATAGCGCAGAATTCTGAGAACTGTCTGCCAATGTAGAACTCGTGGAGAAGACATAAATTTACTCGTGACGGCAAAAAAAAAATCTGGACGAGTCATAACTGCCAAGTAGTTGAGTTTTTCAACCACTCGACGATATTGATCCGGATTAGACATAAATTGGGATGACTTGAACTTCAACCATTTCCTGCTTACCCTAAAGCAAGGATTAAAGATGTTGCAAGTGTTACAATATCAAACTGTCTCTGTAAGTATCAGTATTGGATAGTTTGACAGTTCATAATTGGAGTTTGAAGTTCAGCACTGCAGAAAGAACAAAAAGTATTTGAACTTTATTGTAAAAAACAAAGGTTAGAGTTCAATAACAATTTGATGTGTTATTTTTGTAACTTTATGTTGGGTTTGGTGAGTAATTGCTTGATTAATATGAAATCATACTTTGATAACTGCATATGTAATAAAAACATACTTTTTATATGCTCGAAAAGTTTTTTAGAACATGAAAAAAATGAAAGTGAAACCAATTCAAACACACATTTAAGTCGGTCTCCTACACATTTTGGCAGGTTTTCGAAATTTTACCCTATTTCGGCCTTGTTTTGGGAAACAGGCCAATTTCTAAGAAGTTTAGAAGTTTTGGCGATTTTGAAAAAAGGTCACTTTTGAGTTTCTGTACAATTTCAGTCAATTTTGGGTAGTTTCAGCCTTTCAGGTGGTAATGGACTTGTATTGACTGAAACTTTCCAATTTTGTCCTGATTCTGAAGGTATGGCTGATATTGCTCTAATTGTGCAATTTCCAGTCTGTTTGGATCAAATTAAAATATTGTTACTGTATTTTATATTGATCTTCCAATCAATGAAACAATTAGACAATTCCTTTAATAAAAATTTTGCTGCATTTAAAATTGCTGTGTAATTTTTGTATGATCTCAACTGCCTGTTGCTAAGTTTTCATTTTTAGAAAGGTTCTCGTTTCTTCCAAGGATACAATCTTGGGGATTTCCTTGCTTGTTCTTCCGTCGTAATTAATGATTAGCCAGTTCCTCTTCTGGTTTACCTATTTGGCTTATTCGTTTAGAAGGTAAAGAGGGTTATTTTGTGACTATTCTGAATTTATTGCACACTCTCTCTCTCTATTCTAGCTATAGCAGAGCAAAACAAAGATACCTTGATGGTTATGAACAGCAGCTTGGTCCTCGTCACCATCTTGCTTCAGCTGCAGAGGCAGGTGCCCTGGTCAGTACTTAAATTGCTTCCTTGGTATTGAACAGTTGTATTTACTGCCTTTAGAGCTTCTTTCCTATGTTCATGTAGCATGTCAACTAAGCAATTTAGTTGTGTGGGATATTTAGTTTTATTAACAAGTTATAATTGGGATATGGCATTTGTTCATTTATAAAGTTTGCGTATAAGAATGCATCAAGTAAAGACTCTCAGCAAATCATGTCCTGGATACAGGCTTGATCTTACCTAGGAGGATAGGATAATCGCACCGACTTGGTTCTATCTGGAGGTTCCTGTCTTTGCAGGGCGAGTTCACGTCTTTGCAAGACATGCTTGTTCCAATAATTTTTTCACGAGTAAAAATGCAATCATGCAAAATTTATTTATTAGCTTTTTTTAGCATATATATATGCATATTTATGCTATAATGAGTTGAGGAATCATATTTTTTTTTTTTTGTTAGTTAATTTTAACTTCTTGACGAGCATGTCTTTTAATATATCTCTGGGATATCTTGACGCCCTATCCAGTGTCAAGATCTCCTTAATGATGTATATTTACACACTCGTTTGGGATATTCCCATTACAGGGAAGTTTAAGACTGTAAAAGAGGTGTCTACTCTGATCATAGATCGTATGGCTACAGATGTCATCCCATCCCCTCATCCTCTTGGTTCCAAACCTAATACAGGAACCCCAAGATCCCTGTCTCACGCAAAGAACACTCTCCACCTTCCTAACTTTAGGAAAGGCTTCCTGTTTCTGCTGCTGCTCTATCTCTCTACTTTTTTTTCTGGTTGAGTTTAGCTTTACACATCAGTTTCCTTTTCTACTATGGATCTGCCATCTCCCCTGGACTTCCCCAAGGACTTGACTTACATATCCCTTGTGATTGAGTAAAGGTGAGGGCTTTACAGATTCTTAGCCTTTGTAGAATGCATTTGGTTAGGGAGACCCGAATTTTGTGACCGCTAAGTATAGTGAAATTATTCAACTTCTACTTGCAACTAATCATTGAAGTTTTCCTCTCTACTAGTTGATGCTGACAATAGCTTAGCTTGAGTAATTCTTTTGCATGAGGTTACGATAATGGTCTTCTTGTTTCATCCCAGGTGTGCCTATTTACAAATCCTATTTGGCTTGTGAAAACAAGATTGCAGCTTCAGACACCCTTTCATCGTAGTGAACCTTATTCTGGTTTTTCTGGTATGCTGAGTCATTCATAATATTTCCTGCTTATCGTTTTAGAGTATTCAATGCTAAGTAGATTAGATTATTGTCATTAACTAATTCCTCAAAATGACCTTCAACTTTATATTCACTATTGAGGTCCGTAATATGATAATTTATTCACTAATTATTATTGTATCCCTCGTCCTTAGATGACATTTTTTAATGACCTTGATGTGATGTGATGCCTGAAAAGTATTTTGAGATAAAGATAAAAATAGAAAGAGAGCCAGGGATTCCATTAACAGAGATAAGGATATGGGTGGTATTATGGTATACTCATAATTTGGAAATAGAGATTACTTTGGGGGCTCTCTCAGTCTAAAAGGGGACCCTCATCTGTATGATATTAGGGTGTACTCCTTTACCCAATAGGTTAGGTATGTTTGATAGCACAAATAGATACAAGTGTATGGGTCTGAATCAAGGCTCGCGCTATTGTTATCGGAATCGGTTTGGGATCTTTCTTATGAGTGTCAGCAGTTTCGGGTTGGGGTTTTGGGGCCAAATAATAATAAGAAACTATTTAAAAAACAAGAAAAATAGTTTATACATTCAGGCTTTAGGCTTAATGTTATGTACTATTTGTTGTTTTCCGTTAGTTTCGAATGGAATAATGTTCAGTATTTTTGAATTATTCACAAACAATAGCAAACAATAGATATTGCTGTTGATTTTACTTGTTTACCCCCACAATAGTATTTGAATGGAATAATATTAAGATGTATAGACATTCTAAATTTATAGTATACAACTTCCACGATTCGTAATGGTTACATTGTTTTAGTTTAAGGAATTTCGTTGGCATACTCGAGCATGTTGATCTTCGGCACTATTGAATCATTGTGTCGACATTGCTTTTGCCATACTTCTCTCTTTTTCCTAAATTGATCGCAAAGGATAGCCACAATTTTGGTATTGGTTAGGGTGAGTACAGGGTCGAATATGCCAAAACTGATATGCTAAGGCCAATATGTATTACTATTGGCTGATACTGTGAACTTGGAATGTTGGTCAATTAAGAAACATGTCCAAGAATTAGCATATCTAAAGAGAATGTTGTGATGGACAGTGGAAATACACTAAAGGTAAAGTAAGAAATGAAATAAGTGCATTCATGGAGAGTTGGAGGCGGGCATTTATTAAGGATAATACGACAGAGAAATATTTGGGATGTGTTAGGCATGTGCAACATAGACTTATGGATGTACTAGTTAGGACATAGTAGTAGTAGACTATCAGTTAAGGAGCTGCTAGGTCTAGGAATAGACCCAAGAGAACTTCGATTAAGGCTATGAAAGAGGGTATGACTTTTGCTAGCATGAAAGAGCAGATGGCCCTTAACAGAACTGATTGAGATAAGGATTCAAGTAGCCAAGCTGAAATCTGACATTAAGGCTTTGTTATTGTTATTGTAGTTTATCAATAGGTATAACAGAAAACCAAATCCCATCACCCTTGTTCTGATTGAAACTTAATGGAACACCTTTTGTTAATGGGAACCTCACCTCCTTTATTAAACCATTTAAATTTATAAGGTTTAAGGTGTTTCTTACATCTGAAATGTAATTCTTAAATCATTTTTTAGATCACATATTTTTGCAAACTGGAATTAATCAGAACATGATATTTTTTACCATAAGCCAAGACATGTCAATTGACAAGACTCTTGATCTCACTCTATGGGGCCAGAAACCTCTTGTGTAGCTTCATTACCATTTTCTATTATCATAAATTGTTACTCATTTTCCGTATTTGTTAAATTTAAGGGATTTGATTGATTCTTTCTTCCTTCTGGGACATTCTCTAGTGGTACTTTTAATGACAACAGTAACTGATCACAGTAGAAGTCTTTGTATCTTGATTATCTACTCGGTCCTTTAGCGTGACTTCTACGGGAGTTTGTGAAAGTTTGGAAGGCTTGGTAAGACTCCTCTACTTTTGGAACCTCTACTTTTGGAACCAAATAAGTGGAGATTTTAAACAAGTATTGAAGAGGTGCTTGCTTTAGCTAGTTTCTCTTCATCTTGTACAGTTATTTGGTCAGCCCTTTATAGAGTGGAGAAGCTGCATATAAGCCACCTGTGCATCTTCCCTCAATTGGTCATCGGGCTCATCAAATGTTAGCTGGGTTAAATATTTATGAAATTCTTATGTGTAATCGCCTAAGTTCTGGTTTGTTACTTTTCATTAGATGATGGAACTTTTTTACGTGAAGGATTGAGTTTACCATGATAGTCTAGCATGCCAACTCAAATGTTGTTACCGGTGTTCTCTGAGGCACAAAGCAGGCACTCTGTTTGCTATGTTGGTTGCAGTTGTGTCCTTGGGTCATTATGAAGGTGGTGTAGTAGATCTAAAAGATTTTTCTAATTTGTCAGGTAGTCCATCAAGAATATGCAATGGGGGACCCCCTGTTGCTGTCGGTTCACTTGGTCCACTTCTTAATGGAAATCTTCTATGATCAGTTCCTTCACCATCCTTCAAGATTTCACCTCGTCATGAAGGGTGACTGGTGGATCCTCATCGTTCTTGGCATCCGAAAATCTTGGCCTCTTGGGATGGTTCCTCTAGAAAAGTGTTTTGAGCTATTGATCAACGATAAAAAGATACGTGGATTCCACTACTCGGATAAAGATTGTTGCAATCATATAGTTTGGTAATAGAGTTAACTTTGCGTCCTCTCTCAATCGAAATAAGAGGGATGCTTTCACCTGGATGACATCCAGACTTAATTTTGATTTCTTGCTCGAGCATCGTAAAGTTGATCAGTACTTTGCAAGAATTTGTGAACCTTGTAGATGATATTATAATGAGAACTCCTCCTTTATTGATGTTATCTTTCTAAGGGTAACCAAGTCTGCATGCCAAATGAACACTTGAGATTTCAAGTTATTCAGGAGCTACATGTATGTCGTTTAGGTGAACACGTTAGGGGGCACAACACAACCTTAATTCAAGAGACATTTTTTGTCCAAAAACTTGTACGGCATGCCAAGAACTGAAGGGAAAGAAATAAACAAAATTGTGGAGTTGCATTGGTGTCTTTTACTAAGAAAGGCGTGAGCTAGGTTCCCTAGAGCTACCCTTTCATTGATCTTTTTTGTTATATGAGGTGAAAAGGTGCAAAGGTTTGGTGGAAGTGTGGTGAAACCGAGAAGAGGATGAACAATGCACATATTAGAAAGAACATAGGACTAGTACTGATTGTGGAGAAAGTTGGGAGTCTACTGATATATTTTGGATTGCACAAGAAAGGCTTGAGTTATCCTTCTAAAGGGAAGGGCTAGAAACTTGATAGAGGGTTTAGGTAGGGAGAAAGATAAAAATGAACTTTACGGAAAATTTTAAAATTAATTGAGATTCTTAGGAAAGCTGATGAAGACAATGGATCAAGCTGTACTATGGATTACTGAGAAAAGAAATATAAAGCTGTTCTGTAAAGCAGGGTAAAACATATTTTCATGGTCATAAGAATGCTATACTGAAGATTCAAAAGCTCCTTTTATATGTCTTATTTATCTAACATGGTTCTATTATTTTTTGTTTTCTTTGGCCTCCTTAAAATCTGTTCTAAATTATAGACTACTTTGCCACACCAAATAAAATGTATTTACCATTTTCATGACTGCCTTAGTGTCTGTAATTCTTTCTGTTGTTAATACAAATCACTGACTTGTATTGCATCTCAAATTAGACTTTAATTTACATGTGTTGAATTACATAATGATTGAGTGGTCATGTATTACTGCAACGATATTTCCTATGAATTTCTTTTTATGATACAGAGTCTCTCACGAGGACACGGTACAATGGACAAGTGTACATGTAGATGGACAAGAGATACCTAAGAGTGATAGTTTTAGTATTTAGGATCAGTCATTCATATGATGGAGAGTTTCAGAATTCTGAAGTACTTTGTGGTTGTAGGATACCTCAGGAGTACTTTGTAATTGCATGATACCTCTGAAGATGAAAGGAAAGTTCTTGAAGACTCCTAAACTAGACATGCTTTATGGATCGGAGTGTTGATCAATTAAGAAGAAGAAAATTATTGTAGCCTAACTGAGACTGTTAACATGGATGCATGGCACTACATTAAAGTTAGGATAAGAAATGAGCGTATCGTATTCGTGAGAAGTTAGAGTGAGGACAAGATGGGAGAAAATCGTCCTAGGTGGTTTGGACATCTGCAATGCAGACTAATAGATGCTCCCGTAAGGATGATCGATAAGATAGTAGTTAAAGGAGCTGCTAGGACTAGAGGTAGACCTAAATGAATACGGGTTGAAGTTTTAAAGAAGGGGAGGGATTTTGTTACTGTTACAGAGGACTTAGCCCTTGACAGAGATGAATGGAAGAAAAGAATTCAAACAATCAACCCCAAAAATTTGTGATAAATTTGTTGTTGTTGCTGGTCTCTAATAGTGTACATGATCCTTTTTTGTATTTTAAGATCCTTGCATTTGATTCCTCGGTCAGTTTGTGGTTGTTTCCTGAACACTAGTTTAATGTATTTTCATGATGTGGATAAGGAATATGTATCACTTCTGTCAAGGTCAGATGCTTTAAGAACAATTATAAGAGAGGAAGGATGGAGGACTCTTTATAAAGGGATCGGACCTGGGCTTCTTCTTGTAAGTATTGCTGCTAATTTTTGTTTATTTAACTTCCATTAATACTTATCCCAGGAAACATTCTATTCTGGGTAATTGTATCAATTGGACATTATTATCTTATAATTGATCGTCTTTTTCAAGTTTCAAAAGCATGCTATCAGAGCCTCACTGTGGGTATTGATATCGGCAGTTTTGACTGTCTTAGCAGTTTTGAATCAAAATATAAGGTTTCTGCCTTTGGAAAAAAATATTAACTATAAAAATATACAAATTATGAATTAAATCCTCAGAATGTACATAATAAAATGGTAAAGTTTAACAAGGATTTCATGTTACCTTTTACTCTAGACTTTTTTTTTTTTATATTCTAGGGGAGAATGAAGGGTACTCTTTGCTTGGATGTGCTTAAATTGCATGACCATGAGAAACTGGACTTTTAAGTTATTATAAACTCCACCTTTTGCTCATAGCTGTCTTAGAATTTGGTCAGTATAGAGGGTTCATGTCAGGCTGTCCATTCTTTAGTGAAGCTTTCTTTTCTCCATGTTGATCCAATGGGATGGAGAAGGCTTGGATGATAATTATGCGAGTAATGTCATGTTGGTTTTGTTGAGTAATTGCATAGTTGGCATGATCTCTATGAAGTTATAACATGGTAGTTTCAAAATTTAATAGACAACTAGCAGATTTGGCTCGAATAAGTCTGTTTAAAGAATAAAAATGAAATGTTAGAAAACTTAAAGTATATACTTTGACCATTCGGCAGGGTCAGGGTAAACTTTGGCAAATCTTGGCCTATTTTGTTTGAACTTTACCTCAGCAAGAACAACAGAAGCCTTTATCCCTAACTTTTGGGTTAGGTTGTCTGAATCCTTTTCTTCCATTCAGCTATGTTCAGCTCTTTTTAGGGCAATGCCCTCTAACAATAACAAAGCCATATCCTTCCTTAAAACTTCAATCATGTTCATTCATGCCTACCTCTAGTCCTAGAGGTTGTGTTAACTACTATTGTCCCCAATTGGCGCTATCTGTAACTTCCCACGATTTCACTCATTTCTTATCCCATCTTTTAATGTATTGCCTCTCATCTATCTTAGCATTCTCATTTTGGCAACACTAATTTTCTGGCATGTTTTTTTTTAATTAACCAACACTTTAATCCATAAAGCATGACTGGTTTTATAGCAGTCCTATGGAAATTTTCTTCAACTTCAAAGATATAATACTATCACATAGTACTCAAAAAGTATTATTCCATTTCAACCATCATGTTTTAATTTATGCGTATGATGTTATATGTACTCTCCCCTCATTTCTATTTGACTTTTGGTTTGTTCAAACTTGTTCGTCTTAATGTGGACCACTTCCAGATCGGACACCTTGTGCTGTACTTGAAAGTTTGGCCTGTTTATTAGAAACTAATGTGGAGCTAGATGAAATCTTCAAAGATTTGGCCAATACTTATGTTTTGAACCATGCTAATTTTCAAGCAGTTTTCAGACGGGTCTGTGCAAACCCAATCAAATTTGGCCTATACTTATGGGTAGCAACTGATTTTTGGGTCCTTGGTAGTACTGGCACAATTACAAGACAGGCAAAGTGTTGTATGAAAATAGCTTAAGCTTAGTAGATAGATGAACTAAATATAATTCTCAAACATAGTGAGGATCATCTGATATGGAGATATATATTACAGATTAACAAGATATTATAGGTAATGCTACTAGATAGATTAACTAAATATAATGCCCAAACATAGTGCGGATCATCTTCTATGGAGATATATATTCTAGGATATTATAGGTTATGCAATTAAGAAAATGGATAAGAACATATACATGACTATAATCTATATTGGAATTAGTAATAACAACCACCCACTCGATCTTTGCTGATGGAATAATAAATAAGCTTTAAAAATTGGCTTATCGGTATGCATTTGCCATTTCTGATGAAAGTTTACATATATAACCAATCAGATAGTAGGATGGAAAATCGCTCGGTTGATTATGTCTAATATTGGATACCAAAATTGTTGGATTGAGAATACTAGCTGGGGTGGTGGTGGTGAATAGGTTGTAAAAATGGTTACTTTTTCTTGATTTATTATTTGAGATTAAGCAGTGGAAAAACAAGATCAAGAAAAGTAAGCAACCAAGAAAAGATAAGCAGACACCAATATTTCAGTTGGTTCGCCAATACCTACTCCAAGCCTCCTTTTATAGGAGGATTAACTACTTTAGAATGAAACTGGCTCCCCCTCCCGTACAATTTGTATCATCGGTAACCATGCCCGATACCAAACTCAATTCTAAAAAACCCTACGTCTAACAACAGTAGCAGCCTAGTCTGCGTTGTTCCTACCCCAGATCATGTTCCCCAAATTACAGTTGGGTTAAAAACCTTGCAAGCAGTAAGTAAATAATGTTCACCATTGTAAATTAAAAAAATAGAAAAAATGAAAAGGACATGCAAACTCAGTTCTATGCAAATTGGTGGGTAGTCATTGGGATCTGGAACTGTAGAAACTGAGTTGAGATGCATCCCTGTCCCTGCTTGCTGTGTGTTGCAGCCGAGGTGGAAGTCTCCTATATCCTGGTTCTTCTCTCCTTCCGCTTTCTTTCTGTAATATTTTGTTTTACACAGTTTTTTTTATAGAAGTAGAAATTATTAAATAAACACTAAACGGAAACATCAACAACAAGGTGCACCAATGAATGAAGGAGCATCCTATAACCAGATACAAACATCAGAGATATTAAGAACATATTGGCAAAGACTGAGCTACAAAATTGCAACTCCTAGGAACATATTGAACTTTAGAAGTTATGAATCTGCTAGCAATCCTCCTTAACTAATCGTGAACAAGTCCAATATAAGACAGAGTTGTCACCTGAGTGAGAGATTTCTTTAACTATAATATTTGCATCCATCTCGAGAATAATGAAATGAAAACAAGCATTAAAAGTCATGATTAGCCCCTTACGAGCTGCAAAGCTTCACATAAAGATGGATCAAGCAGTATCTCCCACCTCTCGAAATGCCAACCTTGAATTCTCCTCTCGAATTTCTCACAACACCTTCGAATCACCCCTTCATACTGTCGCCAAACCAGACACCATCCACATTTAACTAATAAATTGCATCAGAAGGACTTGCCATTACATTTGAGTCATCGAAGAATGATACGAAAAAGATACAACAACCTCGATTCTTTTTCTTGCTTCCGATCTTTTGTTTTCATGCACCGCATTATTCCTATCATTCTAAATTAACCACGCATAAACTACAAACTACGCATGCTCTCCTGGAGTAGTTGACTCAATACGAATTTGAAACCAAGAAAAATGATTACCAACTCTCGACCACTTAATAATTCAAAGCAATCTTAAGGATTTCTACACTTTCCGTGCATGTTCACATAAAACCAAACATGAAGTTGGTCTTCTATCCCTTGACCGCAGACCAGGCAAGTATTATCAATATTCATACCTACCCGAATAAGAGTAAATAGAACATGAAGAAAGCCATGACAAAGGTGCTATACAAACACTTTTATCTTTTGGGAAAATTTAACGCCCAAATAACCTTTCAATATTTGCACATGTTGGAACAACCACCTTTTTCTGCATTACAAGTTTCATCAAATGACTGTTCCACACATAATTTTGAAGAGAAACAACTAGTTTGAATACACTTCTAAAAGAGAAGGACCAACTCTTGTCCTAATGTCTTAAAATTACAACCTGACTCCGAGCTAAGGAGAGAGGCATAACAACAATTAAATTAGCTTTATAAGGCATAAAAGTGACTTTCACAACATCAAGGTTCTATTTATGACTCACTTGATCTATTAGGTCGATAATAAACTCTAGTCTCGGCCCTTGTGTAAAAGTAATAATATGTTTGAATGACCATTGAATAGAGATCCATTGATCATCCCAAATATGAATAGACTTGCCACACCCAACTCTTCATTGAAGTCCTCTTTTAAGGAGTTCCCTTCCCTAAGATGCTTCTTCAGAGATAAGAGGAGACTGAAAGAAATTTACCATTTGTAAAGTATTGATCCCTTAGAATCTTGAAGCATAAAGAGAAAGGGTTAGAGATTAACCTCCACACTTGTTTGGCAAGAAGAGAAAGGTTGAAAAGATGAACATCCCAGAATTCTATCCCACCCAAGGCCGACCCTGACCCAGGACCGGCAGGACGACCGCCTAAGGCCCACGAACCAGGAGGGCCCCAAAAAACAGTTTAAACATAAATATATTAATATTCTTGTATCTAAAATAGAACTAATATGTACTATGGGTCCCTCTTAACACAAAATAATTGTGGTCTAAAGGTTGTTATGTTAAACTTACATACTAGAGGTCCCTAGTTAAATTTTTGGTGGTGGTAGCATTTTTTTTTTAATTTTTTTTTTATAATATTTTTTACATTGTGTATGTGGGCTTCATTTTGAAAATGTCTCGGGCCCCCATGAACTCAAGGCCGGCTCTGATCCCACCAAAACCTTTAGGAACACAATTTCTCCCATTTGCACCAATCTATACTTCTGTTAGTACCACAATTGCCCCACCCAAACTTGGCCATAAGGGAATTCAAAGAATTGCACTTATATAAATTCAAAAGAGAAACAAAAGGGATAAAGATGGAGCAAGGAGTATCAGAGACTTACAACAGTTGTCACCTGTGGCTTGAAGGCGAAGAGAGGGACTCGACAATGAAACTCGAGAAGGAAATTTTTTCACGGCGAACCCTAATGACGCAGCGATGCTGCGATACATCAACGCTTCTTATCTGCTGTTATGTCTTCCCTTTCTCATTCCTTTTTTAGGCTGGGTAAAGTGGTTTCTTGGTATTTATAGTTTTAAAACCATAAGGATACATCTCACCCTCCAGATTTAGTAGGATGATAATGACATGTTACTCTAACCTATTAGCATATTAAGCCATCAGGTGCAAATGGATAGATGTGGTGCATTTTAACTTAAGATGTCACCTAAAACAACATTTGATAGTTGTATGTCTAAAATCATAGCCTCATGCACCTAAATATTAAAGAAGTTACAAGTAAAAAGAGGTTAACAACAACAACAAGGAAAGCCTTTATCCCAGATTTGTGAGGGCGGGTGTTTGAACACTCTTCTTCCATTCGGCTCTGTTAAGGGCCATGCCTCTATAGTGCTAACAAGATCCATATTCTTCTTTAACACTTCAAACCATGTTCATCTAGGCCTACATCTAGTCCTAGTTGCTCCATTAACTACTACATTGTCGCTCTTCCTTGCAAGGGCATCTAGAGGTACACGTTGGACATGTCCAAACCATCTAAGTCAATTTTTTTACATCTTGTCCTCGATTGACGTCACCTGTAACTTTCTATGGATTCACTAATTTCTTATCATATCTTTTAATGTATTTCCCCTAAGCAACCTTAGCATTCTCAATTTAACTACACTTAACTTTTTGGACATGTTATTTCTTAATTGTCCAACACTCTGATTCATAGAGCATGATGGGTCTTATAGAAGTCTATTAAGAAATGATTAGAAAATAGCTAAGACAAGAAACTGGAGGATGGAGTGTAGTAGTTATTAAACATTTGAATGACTAGAAAACAGATGAGGAAAATCATGCAACATGGCAAGAGATGTGTCGATTAATCATCCAAGATGTTGACCTGTTGAACTACTGGTTGGTTGACCAAATTTTTGAGAGAGCCAGATGAAATATAAGTTGTTGACTGCTTGGGCTACAAAAAAATTGAATGGTTCGACTTTGACCAATGACGTATTTTGGAGGTTTAAGTTGGGTTTCCTAGTTATTTATAAACTTGACTTATTGCATTCCTACTTTTGACATTGTGGTTTAGGGTTGGTTGTCTATAGTGCCTGTACATGTTTTTTACTTACATAATAATAATTCCGTGTTACTAGTGTTTAGATTAGAGAAACCTTAGATTTTTTCTTTTGGAGAGCAGCAACGATAGCTCTTCCCCAAATTCTCTTGTTTGATGTTGTCTTTGCTCTTCTGATTCATTGATAGTGTTGTGCATCAGTCCCCTATATCCACCAGCACCAAGAAAGAGCCTGATTGTGGGATTACTGCAAGAGAAGCTGAGGTGTCCCTAGGGTAAGGTTAGGGATATCATTGGAGTGTTGCAAGAAGTGCCAGGTATCTTGAAGGAAATTGCAATGATGCTACTAACTGTGATAGGGAGCAACGCGAGTATTGTGGTAGGAGTAAGGTGGTGAGAAAGAGGGAGGCCGGTGATAACCTATGTCCGGGAGTAGGGATGACCATGGTGGAAAGTAGGGAAGGTATTAAACATCAGATGCTAGGTTCATATCAGAGACCGGTTTTGGTATGTAGGCTATGGGTTGTGGTACGATGAGTAGGGGTTGAATTAAAAAATTGGGCGGCTCCCTAAATATACGTCTTACATAATATTGATACGAATAATAGTCTGTATCATCTCAAATGTCCCAATTATACTAGTACTCACTGTTGATATGCAGTGGCCCTGCTAGACTCTTGATGGCATTATTACCATCCTGCCGCAGTTGTCAGAGCAGTTGCTCTGAGATGATGATAGAGGGGGAGAGAAGGCAAGATGCGGGAGGTGGTGTCTAGGTTGATTTAGAAACAACGCGAAATGTCAGAGGATAGGTTTTTTCTCTTGTGATTTGGGGATTTATGGGTGATATAATGGATTAATAACAAACAGGTTTGATGTTTGTTTATCCATTATGGTTACTGAACCAATTAAGCGGACTTTTGTAAGAATTGTCAACCTTTTTACTATATCGGATATCGGTTGGTAGTACGGCCTAAGCTCAATTGTCATAAGATGTATTCCAAAATGATATAAATGATAAAAGATGCATTGTGGTGTTGGGTTCTCCAGAATCCGGCATGCCATTCAATATCTAAACAGTGTAAGAAGGAAGAATTAGCTATTCACTAGGTTTTTGTGTTGAAAAAAGTGGTTAGGGCCAAATTCTCTGATATGAGAGGTTAGTTGTCGACACTGTCTGATCCTTGTGGTTGATAATTAGGTCGAAGGGGAGTTGTGGAGGTGGGGTGGGGGAGGGGGGTGCCTGAGGCAGTTGAAGGTGACCAGATCCGAATGTCGAAGTTAAGGAGTAATATCTCGTGTATGCCTATGAGGCTGGTGGTGGTATTGTGGTAGGATTTGGTTGAAAGCAGCCAAAATAATTGTGGCGGTGCATGGAAAGAGGATCTTGTTAGGTGGTGTCATGAAATATTCTGGTCAAGAAGTGTCCTGGTCTATTCGAGGAATAAGCCTACTGTCAATAAGTCAACTCAGATTGGATCTTTCCAGAGTATAGCTGTTCCTGGAAGGAGACAAATGGCTCGCTGATATTAAGCAGAGGAAATGGATATTCCAGTTAGACCAGGGCCAGGTAACAAGGTGAAAACTAGCTGGTGGATTCCACAAGTTCCAATTGGAAAGGCGCTTGCAGCCTGAGAATAGCTAGATCTGGCCGGAGAAGATTTTACCAAAGGTGTGGCAATAGATTTGTAGTCATAGTAGGTACACCTAACAATAAAGAGAGTCATCTGCCCTTTCGGAGGTCTGAAAGGCAATCCAGCAAAGGAGACATTTTTCATAGCCAAGGCAGATGGGCAAGTACTTGCCATGTGCCTATAGTCTTCGTACCAGAAGCAGCAAAAGAGATGTCAATAGTTTTTGGCCTCAGAGGAAAGATTACGGCCAACAAAAGGGCAAGGGGTGAGAAGAGTGGAGAGTGGAGAGGACTTATCTGTCTTTACTATGATTGGATGGGTTTGGGAGTTGATTTTGAATGAGAGGAGAGGTAGTACAGGGTTAGCAAAATCCGTGTTCCCCTAAGGGTTCCTTGAATAGGTTCATCAGCAAATGCAGGGCTTCTTGTCTCATTTCTTCAGAATCAGAGTCTTAGCCCTAAGCGGAAGACAAAATCCACAAGCCCATAATTCAAGATAATAAAAGGGAACTTACCTTGGGTGGGAAGAGTATGTATCACAATCTCTCACCTCATGGAAATGTAAATTGTCCAATTACTAGCACCTGTTAGAGGTGGGAAGCTGTTAATAACTTCTTTATCATCTTTTGCAAATTCGACCATTCATATCCATTGCCTACTAAGCCTACCATAATGTACCCTTGTGCCATTTGATGTATCCCTTACCCATATTGCATACCTGAATATACACAAATCTGTTAACCTCGAGGGAACTCTATGTGCTTAGTCGCGCTCATACTATCGTGATCAAAGTTGTTTATGTACAATATTGGTAGGGGGGCCTTTAGTAACATTTGATGCAAGACAAGAAATGAAACGAGGTTCAAGCCTTTTGTGTATTACATAATTTTCTCTATGAAAGAATATCAACCACTTATCACCAATATGGTTCGATGGCAATATCACCCAGTTATTGCTAAGCTATCTCCTTTTGCCGATAATTTGGCTTCTTAATGTTTTAATTAGTTATCATCAAGAAAGCCCTCGTGTCTAAGGATCATTATTATAGTTGTCGGCTGAAGTTGTTTGGGACCGTAATTGCTATCATATTCTTATCCGTACGTAAATAGCAATTAAGGGAATTAAAAGCAATATATTGGTCTGTATGGGATGAAATTAGCCAACCAGCAGGGAAACAAGCAATGCTAGGTTTTAATTCTAAAAAATCATGAATAATTTAAATAAACAACCAAATTGGCCAAAAAAAAAGTTATGGAAAATTTAATAGTATAATTGTTTTAAGACCTTTCTTATGAGTATGGGTATCGAGCCGATGATTTCCCATTGGAATTTCAGACTTCTTGGTTTGAATGCCAAAATATACAAAAATGTTATTAAAAACAGAACATATTCGATACTTTTAGGTGTAATTTTGGGTAGTATTTTCTATATTCCTGATACTTTTGAATTGAATATTATTCAGTTGTTGAATCCTTCACCAGCTGTCATACAACAAAAACAAAAACAAAGCGTTTATCCCGAATTTTTGGGGTTGGTTGTTCGAATCCTCCTCTTCCATTCAACTGTACTAGATACTTTTGTTTATCTACTTGCTCTAGACAACATACACCTACTTTATAGCTTTGAATGGAATACTTTTAAGATGGGATGTATGTTGTGAATTTATAGATATATAAGTTCAACAAATGGTGATGGTTACAATGTATCGATGATGAATCTTATCGGCACACCATAGCATGTCAGTCTTCAGCACGACCATATTATTGTATTCAACACAGGTTTTCCCATGCTTCTTTTTTTGTGTTAATTGTTTCTTTGCTGTACTGACAATGATACAGAGCCCCAATGTCGGTATTGGTTAGTATTGGTGGGTAATCAACGAGGTTCGCACTATTGGTATCGGATCATTCCTATGAGTATCGAAATTGACAGTATCGACAGTTTTGGATCGGAGTATCGGATTTTTTTATCGGAAAACAAATAATTATTAATAAATTATTAATATTTTAGAAAATATATTTTATACATTTAGGCATAATTATAAGTATTTTCAGTGTTGTTTCTTAGTAGTTTTGAAATTGAATGAAGTCACCCTTCCCGATTGGTTTACATGTGATAGATAAGTTTTCTTTTTTTACATGCTTTTACAACCTTATTATGCTTTTACACCCTTGATGATTGGTCTTTTCGTTCAATTTTTTTTGCCGAATTGACCGAAAAAGAGACCCCCAATGTCGGTATTGGTCAGTATCAAGTATTGGTCGGTATCGAATCGGGAAATGCCAAACCGTATCGGTATCGGTATCGGCCGATTCTACAAACTATGGTAATCAATGGAATTGGTATTGTTTTGAACATGCAAAAACTGAACAATACGACCGTTACATATCAGGGTCATCAGATACTACAACCCTTGGTTTAGACCGGTTATAACTTAGACTATCTCTCTATGGGATATATCCAGCCGCTGTCATCCCCTAATATGTTGCCTGCTATACTTCATTCGCTATGGCACATTATCATTGTGTCTATTTATGTGGAACATTGCTAAAGATGAAATGCATGTGGCAACTTATCCTAAGTCCTAACCTGGCAATGAGAAATCCTTTAATGTCAATCAGCAAATGTGTTAATGACCCCTTATGTAGTAGCGCCAAGATTTACATTTTATTTCTTGTACGGAAACCACCATGTCACTAGCCACATAACAAATCAATTCTCCTGAGTTCAGTCCTCGTATGACTTGATTAAAGTGTAGGAACATGCATTACATATCCTGTAGTATTATCTTGTGATAGCCTTATGCTCATAGAATGCATCTTATGGGTTTAGATATCAAATAAGAATTGATCTATCTCATAAATAATTTTGAACAGTACCAAACATTCGATCACTCAAACAGACATTTGATTAGTAATCATTAAATACTTTTATCACATCTAGCACATTATGGTTATCATTAGATATAATGCTAACATGGAATACTTCTCGGAAGGTGGAGATTTGAGGTATCACTCATCAGGATAAGGGAGTTGCTTTAGAAAAGAATTGAATTTTTTACAACAGTTTGTATGCAGCTTCTTTAGTTTTCTACATCATTAATGCAAGTTACTTGGCATTTCAAGAAAATAAACATGTTTTTGGAAATAAGCAGAATTTGCATGAATAACTAATGCTTATTAACGAAAATGTACATATTTATATGTCAAGCATGTTTTCATGCAGTCATTTAAATCATCTATGCTGACCATCCTTTCTCATTTTATGCTACCTTTGTTAAATATCTGTGTGGTGCGCGGTGCTAATAACATTTACTACGGGTTTATGTGCAATTTTTTTCCAGGTTACACATGGTGCAATTCAGTTTACCGTCTATGAGGAACTTCGTAAGCTTGCTGTTCACTTTAAAGTTAAAGAAGAAAGGACGAACCGCAAAGACGGTGATAAACTACTGGTATAGCCTAATTAAATATCACTTCGACTAGTTGTAGTGTGCCAGATATTAATTGTTCCAAGTCTGTTATCTAATTCAACCAAGTCAATCTGCTAACTTCATGACCTGACTAGCTGCTTATGTCTCAACGGTATCATACAAATATCTCGAGACTGTAACCTAATTCATAATGTTATGAGGGTAATATTTTTGAATTGTGATTTATAATCAAATTTGTTAACGTTCCTTTTTCTACACCTTATCCTACCTGCAAACTAGCTTAATAGGCTTTGGAGATAAAAAGGCGCCAAGTGCCGCAAGGCTCCTGCTGACAGTCTGGGGAGGGTCAAGATATACGTTGTTACACCCAATATATGGAGAGGTAGTTTCTGGGACTCAAGCACCAAGTCTTACCGTTGCGCAAAACTTAGGCGCAAAACTTAGGCTTAAGGGTATTTGTAACATGCAGTGCCAAGCTGCTATGGAAGTGACTACATTGTGGATTCTTTCTGTAGGTCCATGAGATTATTAGCAAATGGTGGGGAGACGGCACATGCGGGTCTTTGGGGAGAGCTGGCCCTAAAGATCAACCCCCAGTTAAGGATGAATGACCTGCGGAAGATCTAATGAATCTCGTATATAGATCGCAATTTGGCTGTCGCTTTGAAAATTGCCTTGAAACTATTATTGGTACTTTCAGGAATGGTTTTGGGTCAATGAGGTCAATTGTGGTTCAACTTTGGTTACTAGGTAAACTTACTGCCCGATGTAGTAAAAGATGGAAAATTGTGAAGCTAAGCCTTGATTTCATTAAGCTAATGTATTACTAAGTATTATTATCAGCATTGGTCTTTGCTAAGCCTAAGTTACATACTTGATGCTACAAGTTCAAAAGTCGAATATGAGTAGCATGGTCGACTATCTTCTTTTTGCATATTAGCAAATAGTTTATTTTTGTTACGGTTGTTTAGGTCAGTTACAATGCCAGTATACGGTTTCATGGTCTTTAATCTCCATTTTTAGATATGTAATTTTTTTTTTCCACAGAAAAGCTGGTTTGTCATGAACCAGGCAGTTGTATTTGTCTATCTTAAATACACATTCAGCCTCTCTTTAGTTTTGATGGAAAAATATATAAAACTCTTAATCTGGAAAATATATAATACTCTAATCTTCCTCTAGCTATTATTGAGTTCCCATGCAGGGTAGAATCCTTGACAGTAGTAAAATAACTCTTTTTTTCTTTCTTGCAGACCGATTAAAACAAGTTTAAGATATATATATATATATATATATATATATATATATATATATATATTATCCAGTGAATCTTTTCAAAATTTAGCCTTTAACTCTACTAGTGTAAGAGATTATGTAAAGAACCAGAGAGCTTTGCAATATCTAAGGCATCTCTCTTGCTGATTCACTCCACATGCTAATGTACACATAGAACACTTAGATCAGTGAAATCCATACAAACTAGAATCAATAGTTTACTTAGTTACATGTGAACTTCTACATCAAGCATTGACTAATGCAATCTAGCAAAGACATTTTCCAACAATGATTTTCAGTTTCTTACAAAATGGTTTCTTTATCTAGTCTGTGAACTGCTAAAGCCAAAACCTTTTCAAGACGAGAATCCTTTATAATTTAATATGGGAGTATGTTTTAGCGCTTCGTAACATCTGACAACGGGGTATTCATACAGAATCCCGTTATAAATTTATGTTAACATGATTCATGATAGCTTCTTCATCTGGAACTTGACATAGTTTGTACAATCATTTGATCTAGATATTTTTACTAAATGTTTGGGATAAAACAACTAGGTAGAAGAATTAACAGGGAGCTTTCTTATATTATTGATTATCGTCTTTTACTTTTCTCCTGCCAGAACTCTATTGATTACACAATACTAGGGGCTTCTTCGAAATTTGCTGCCATTTTGCTCACATATCCTTATCAGGTGATCTGCTCTAAACATGGTCTATTTCCCTACTACATTACATATATAATGTTCAATTATACACACGTTTAATAACATATATCTTCCCATATTGATTCTTATTTCAGGTTATTCGAGCCCGATTACAGGTACTTGTTATACCATGAATCGTTTCACTTTATTTCTATTTGGGTTGTCCATGTTAAAAATTAAAATAGATAGTGTAAATGACAGCGATCCAACATCATACTAAGAAACATGTCAAGAATAGCAAAATTGTTTGAAACCTCATCTCCAATGTACATGCTTAGTAAGGGCACTTAGTTTTTTTTCCCCCTCTGCAGCAAAGACCTAGTACTGATGGCAGGCCAGTGTATTCTGATAGTTGGCATGTGGTAAAGGAAACTGCAAGGTATTTGTGTTTCTAATTTCTAACTTTAGGTTTTTCTTACCAACAATGTACAATAACTTTCTCTCATAAAAGAGTCTTACAGGAAGTTCTATTGATCTTGATCTGCTTGAACATAGTCAGCTCTATGTTGGAAAAAGTGGCGCAGTTTGAAATCTTTACTGCTGTTGATACTAATTTCCAAGTTTGTGTGGAATTGTTTTCCCCTACACCATCATATACAATATATTAAAGTTATTCAACTTGATTTCGGGAATGATTATCTTAGGATAGGATCATCATGTTTTCTGGATGTTAGTTGACTTGAGTGATTTATAATCCTATTTCATGTACTATAACATCAGCAAAGGTTTGTTAAACAGTTGCAAGTACTTTTTATAAGAACTTGCAGAGTGTCAATAACCTGTATAGAGCATTCGCTTGATGGAGCAAAAGAATTTCAATGGTGAAAAACAGAAGGAATCAAAATTTCTCTGTCTTCCTCCCATCATCAGCTATAACTCTCAATTGTATGAATTAGCTCCATTATAAATTATTAATATTTTGGTAAATTTTGTTACAGATACAACAATGAAGCCCTTATCACAATTTTTCTGTCGGTTTATGAAGGTACAGATGATGCTTTAGAGAAAGTCAAACTGAGAAAAATATGTTCTTCTGGTCGGTGTGCTAATCCATATTTTTCCCGGCCTAGCTGCATATTTATCTCCATTAGACCCTGTTTCCATCTGCAACATCCCCCCCCCCCCCCCCTTGCTCTCTCCTTCTTCTCAATCGGGTCAGTCTATATGTTCGCCTCTACAATAGACCACTACCTCAATTTACCACAGTTTGACCCTTCTCATAAAGCACTACTGTGCCCACAGGAACTGGAATTCCTGACACAACAGGCGTTGTGTTTTGTCCCTGCAATGTCCTGTTTTAGTGTTCTCAATGATAGAATTGCCATTAGGAAAAAATGTCCAAAAAGTTACTCTAGCTGAAATGAGAAGGCGAAGATAGATGAGCGGCAATACGTTAAAGGACAGGATAAGAGATGAATGTATCCTTGGGAAGTTAGAGGTGGCACCGCTTGAGGACAGATGAGGGAAAATCGACTTAGGTGGTTTGGACATGTGCAACACTGACATGTAGACGCCCCATGAGGAGCAACGATAATATAGTAGTTAATGAAGTCGCTCGGACTAGAGGTAGGTTTGGTTTGAAGTGTTAAAGAATGATATGAATCTTGTTAGTGTTAACATGACCCTTAACAGAGCCGAATGGAAGAAGAGGATTCAAACAGCCGACCCCATAAATTTGGGATAAAGACTTTGTTGTTGTTGTTGTAATATGATTGAATTGCCATGTTTTCTCTGTCCCTGCAATCCGAAATAGCATTGAGGAAGTAACATCATATTCTAATATTATTAGTCAATTGCAACCATCAAATGAAGTTACTACATTGGAACTTTCCAATGAAACATATATTCCTTTTCCCTATATGTCGACTTAATTTAAGAATTGTTTAACATGTTTCATCTGAGTGTCAGTTAGTTCAAAATGTTGATTTTCTAGCATAGACACATGCACGGATTTGGATATGTACACGATAAGAATTTGGAATAAAATTTTTAGGATGCGGATGTGGATGTGGTTGTCTTCACATGAAAATATATCTATATGCATATTTTATACTTTAGATCTTAAATATTAATGCATGATTTGAGTAGTGACAAGGTTCAGAAAAGTTCTAGAAGGAAAATTGATTCAAAGACGTTACTTTCTCATGTGTCAATTGTGGTTTACACGATCACGACTATGCAAGTCACTTCCAAGTACCAACCATGTTTTGCATCTCTTTGGAGCCTTACATGAATGAGCCATATCCGACTGGAGCGTCAAGGAAGTATCATGCCAGATTCTTGATAGATATGGACAGGGCCAGACACACCTTAGGCTCAGGTGGGTGGGTTGGGGAAGGGGAGTGGTCTTGAATTTTTGGTTTCCTACTATATAGATATGTAACTTATTATATACTTAAATGTTTTATCACAAATTCACAGTTAGTAATTTTTAAGGTATTATCGCCCCTCAAAAGAATTTCTGGGTTCCCCCTTGGAAATGGACACAGACTTGATCCTCTGGAGGATTATCCATTGCAACATAGGTTCCTACTAATGTCTAAATTCAAATTTGTACATGGTTGTAGTGTCAGTTACCTTTCTTTTAAATTATTGTATCCGTGTCCAACACAGGCACGCTAGGAAACGAATGTCCTACTTTACGATATAGCCTGTTTGGTTGTGCATGTTTGTGTAGGTGATATTTCTTTTGCAGCCAATGTTCTTGTAACAGCCAGTATTAGTTGTATAGTTTCTTTGGTTTCTCGTGCCCAGATCAAAGGACATTAATAAAATGCTCTCTCTCAGTCCACTGTAATTGTTTTATTACATCCATGTTCTTTCATGTACATTTTATACTCAGTTGCATGCTTCATTACTTATGACAATTATTATTCTTTCTGCAGGTTTGAAGGCTTACGAGGGTTCTACAGGGGTATCACATCCAACTTTCTGAAGAATATCCCAGCTGCTTCGATAACATTTGTTGTGTATGAGAATGTCCTCAGATTGCTAAGAGTGCATGGAAGTAATACTTGAGGAAGCTAGTTTAGCTCAGACTACACAACACAGGGAAGTTAGAAAAAATGATTATGATAATGTGAAATTTTGTCATTCATTGCTTATCCATGTTTAACATGAATAATACAGTGTTTTTTTTTGGAGAGGATGTTGTACAACTTGCATAAACTGATGTGAAGAAGAATAAAGAGACTGATAGATAGAAAGAAAAGAAATACAGTTTTCTACATTGTTTATTTTTTGTATGGAGATTTAATTGTGGCCGTCTTAAAGAAAGTGATGGATTTACATTATTTACAGATTAATATTCATCAGAAAATCATAATTTCATACTTTTCACTATTTGCTCTGATACTTCCTGGCGTAGTAAGCAAGTAATAAACATAAAGAGTTATTTGTATTTACCTCCTCCCCATCTTAAATGCTAACTCTGTTACCCTCTCCATATTTTTTTGGTAAATACAAATAACTCTAAACATAATTACATCCTACATCCTATCATTGCGACTAATAAGCGTAGCCCTTTATTGTATAACATTTAGTTAATGAAACTGCTTACAGACATTTATGGAATTGGAAGACTAGTATGAGGATGAACAAAGAATGCTATGAGCAAAGAACGCTTATAGCTTTTTTTTTTTTTTTTTTGTCTTAAATGAGGAAGCAACAGGAGCTTTCTGCACCAAAACATTGGATATGAAGTATGACCATTATCTTTATGAACATAATCTTGAACAAAAACAAAAGATTTAATGTATACAACCCTGTTTGCAACATATTAGCTGATAAAACCTGTAAAAAGATGATAAAAATAACATATTATTCATAGTGTTGTAAATCATGGAAATTTATAAGGGCACTAATTACTTGGGGCTAGTCCAATGCAATTTTTTTCAAAATTACAAGTTTGCCACCCTTAAAGTTACTTGGGGTTAGCCCAAATTTTTATCATTGATAATTACAAGTTTGCCACCAAAATTCACTCGGGACTGTTATAATCAGGACTGTCAAAATTTTGACAGTCCTACCACTTGGAAGGACTGTCATAATTTTGACAGTCCCACAAGCTATGTGGACTGTCAAAATTTTGACAGTCCTAATTTTAACCCACTGAAAATTTTATATAAAACTAGGACTGTCAGGATTTTGACAGTCCCACAAACAATGAGGACTGTCAAAATTTAGACAGTCCTCATTTAATTGTCAGGATATTTTTTTTAGTTTTTTTCTATTTAGTTAGTTTTGGATTTTGATTTTTTTATTTAGTTTAACATCCAAAATAAAATATGTTATCATTGAACAAAAAAAAAAAAAAAAAAATCTACCGTACGAATATTACGTCTGCCGTCGATCAGACTTCGAACGGCCATAACTATTTGTTTTCAAATCTTTTTTCGTCACACAATAGGTCGATTTGTATGTTTTCGACGAGAGTAACACAATTCGTGTAGAGAAAATTTTCATCCGAAGTAAGACGTACATATTACAGGCAAAAATATAAAATATAAAACTTTAAAGTATCATAACTTTTGACTGGGAGATCGAAACGAGGTCCAGTTTGTGCCAAAATGACCGTATGGAAAAGTACTTCGGGATAAACCGTTTCACAGTTTGACGGACTTCCCAAATTTTTAGAATCGCAAAAAAACGATGTTTCGATCTCCAAATTTTACTTTTGGTAATTTTTTTTTTTACAAAATATTTATTGTACCAATAATAAATTTACTATTTTAAATAACAGAATACTTTAACAAATTTTAAGGATAGAAATTTGGGATATTTTAAAATTTTGATACATATAAACAACTGAGTTAATTTATTTTAATTTTGAAATTTCGATACAGTAAATTTACTGTTAATTTATTTTAATTTTATTTTGTTAAAATATATTTTCTTAAATAAAACATAAAATTAACAAAATAAATTGCCCCCCCCCCCCACCAATTAACAAAATAAATTAACAGAAAATAAATTTTAGGACTGTCAAAATTTTGACAGTCCTACCAATTGGAAGGACTGTCAAAATTTTGACAGTCCTAAAAATCAACATATATGTCAAATTTTGACAGTTCTTCTATTTTTTTCTTTTTCTTTTTTGGTTTCCTGTGTGCTGCTATTTTTCTTTGTCATTGTGTTATTATTCGTGTCTTCCGGCGGCGGAGTGGAGGACCTGGTGGTAGCGACGGAGGAAAGAAGGGAGGGAGGAGCGGCGGACGGGTGCCGAGGTAGTCGAGCACCGAAAGGGGGTACGACACGGAGGAACGGGAGAGGAAGGAGGCGGTGGGAGGCGGGGGAGGAGGCAGAGACGGCGACGGCGACGGGAGGCGGCGGTGGAGGGCGGGGGAGGAGGCGGAGGAGGAGGGCTCCGACAAGAAAGGGAGGAGGGAGGAGAACTCCGGTGGAGATTATGGGGGTTTGGGCTAGTATGAGTAAACAAATGGACTAGTGTGAGTAAACTTTGTTCATTAATGGGCTAGTCCCAATCCTGGACTAGTCCTGAGTAAACTTTGTAGTGCCCTTATAAATTTTCTAAATCATATTTGTGGATAACCACAAATAAGTGGATAATTTTATCCAAATACACAAATTCTATCATATCCACCCTTCTATAAAATATTTTCTTTCCTCTCATATTTTCATAACTCTCTTCTATAAAATATTTTCTTCCTCTCTCATAATTTCATAACACGTTATTAGTACGAATATTCGAGGAGCTACAACCGTCGAGGAGCTCCAAGCTGCTGCTTTAATGACGACACGAGAAAGCACGAGTTATTTACATCAAATTAGAAACCACCTCTGACAACCATTAAAACCGACTTTGGAATAGTCGGGTTTAATAAAAAAAAACAGGAGGAAAGAGGTAAATACTAAATCATGACATGTTTTCGGATCACTTAATGGAAGTGATATATAGGTAACCATTAGAATTCATTTTTGCATCCTCCAAGTACCTTTTCTACTCACACCGTTGGATGGTGCTTTAAGTCATCTAATTTTGACCGTTGATTTATATTCAGTATCATATGATAATTTGATATATGCCAATGAGGTCATATCCTAACGGTTAAGACGGAGGCACCCGTCCCGGGAGGTTGCTAGTTCGAGCAATGATGACACCATTTAATTCCCTTTAGGGAGAATTATGTGGGGTGGAGGTGAGTGCAGTGCATGTGCGGTCCGTAGGAGGCGGGAGCGGTGCGGTGTGATCCGGGTGGTGCGGGGATTCGATGCAGGTGCATGGGCGGTGCGGCTACAACCGCGTGAGGCCTTCGGGCCGGATGGAGCCTTCTGGCGTGGTGCCTTCGGTCCGAGATGTAGCCTTCGGGTTGGGATGGGACCTTCGGGCTATGGATTGTATATATAGACCTTCGGACTGGATTGTTTGTAAGCCTTCGGGCTGAGTTGTAGCCTCTCGGAGGGACCTGAATAAAATTTACCTTCTTCGAAAAAAAATAAAATAATAATATGATATATTTTTCAAATGAATAATTTAATCAAGTCATCTACATGCTTAATTTTTTTTTATAGAAAATTCTAAAGGTACATCATTTTTTGCTCAGGACATCCCATTAGGACCGTCAAAAAAATTGATTATCCTATCTATTGGAACATTTTGACAGTCTTGAAAATGTAGGACTGTCAAAAATTTCGACAGTCCAACCTAGTGAATGGACTGTCAAAAATTTTGACAGTACTAAAGATTTAGGACTGTCAAAATCCTAATAGATAGAACTGTCAAATTTTTTTGACAGTCCTAAAAATTGAGCTGCTCCGAGTATATTTGGTAGTGCCTTTAGAATTTGTCTTCTTTATTATAAATGAATCCATTGGCCAACAATTTTATGGATTAAATGATGTTTGTTACACAAGTTTTAATTTAATTTCTGATATTATCTATTAGCTCTGTTTCAATGTTTCTCTTCTAGTGATGGTTGTTCTGAGTATTGATAATGATGTTGGTTTTATTGCTCTGATGGATGTGGAATTTTATTTGAAAAAATTTGAGTTGCGTCCGACTTAATTTATTCATATTCAATATTAATCTCACACGATTACTATAATATATGATATTCTACATTTTTAATAAAAACTAACAGTCAACTGTTTTAACTGTTAATTTTTGACCAAAATACTCTTTTTCTCTTTCAGCCAATTCTCCTCATCTGCCGTTTACGAAGAAGGATATTTTTGTCCAAATTTTTTGGTCAAAGAGATTGACCGTTTTAGTTGAAGACGGTTTTCATCAAACGTGGAGGTGTTATACATTATAGTAATTGTGTGTAGGGGTGAGTATTCGGGTATTTCGGTTATAACCGAACCGAATTTAGTAAAACTGAAATAACCGAATTTTAAATTAATCCAACCGAAACCGAACCGAATATATATATAACCGAGCTAAACCGAACCGAAATAATTTTATCGGTTGTTCGGTTTATTCGGTTTATATCGGTTGGGCCGGTATTTGTTAATGGGTCCATTTATTTACTGGGCCAATTTTTTATTGGGTCAATTATTTAGTGGGCCAATATTTTTAATGGCAATTTTTAGTACATACAAATAAAAAATTTGAAAAGAACCATAGCACAGTAAAATAAAGTTTACACAGACAGTAAAATAAAGTTATTGACAGTAAAATAAAGTTTACTTCCATGTGTATAGCCATACAATGTGTTCAGCCATACAATTTGTCTCCAGAACAGTAGAAAATTACAAAATTGGATACTAGTAGAATGACAAAATTACAAAAATTGACAAGAATACAACTAAAAAATTTGGCAGTAAATAAATGTGAAAATTTTTATGTGTAAAGCCATCCCCAATCAAGAGTCTTGCAGCAAATTAGCTTCAGGGAGGCAAACCAATCCTTCTCATTCTCCAGGAGCATCTTATCACAATGAACAGCAAGTCAACAACAACATAAGCAAAGAAATTGTAGAAAGAAAATAGTGGATTATTAAGAATGGTTTGAAGTCAACAACAACAACAACAACAACAACAACAACAACATTAGCTTCAGGGAGGCAAACCAATCCTTCTCATGCTGTACACTTTGTTTTATCTGCATGATGAAGCCAAAAAAAGTATGGTTTGAAGTCTTTGAAGGGTCAGATAGACATTTTGTGCATCAATAGATGCAGTGTAGTATCTGTCCATTTTTTCTTGTCATCTCATCATTGTCCACTTTCTTCATATTTGTTAGCAAGTTCTAATTGAATAAAACAAGTAAACTATATTGCTATAAAGGAAAAAAAAGATACCTGAATTATCATAGGAATTCAAGTTGCAACTAGCAACCCATAACTGAACCCGAAAGGCCGAAACCGACAATCGAATAGTGGATTATTAAGAATCGAAACACTCAATTTATTTTCAAGCCTAAACAAATAGTCATATCCCAAATCTGCATGATGGAGCAAGAGAGTATGGTTTGAAGTTTTTGAAGGCTCAGATAGGCAATTGTGCATCAAAAAATGACGCATTGAAGTATCTGTCCACAGTGGAATGCCATCACTTACTAATGTCATATCATCATTGCAATTTTCTTCACATACTTGTTAGCAACTGAGAATGGAATAAAAAAAGTAACTGTGTTACTGTAATACACAAAAATTATTAAGAATGTAAAAAAAGGTAGTACATTGTTTAGTATATTGTGCAGTAATAAACATTGTTTACTGTAATACACATTCTTTACATACTTGTAGTGCATTGTTTACTGTAATACACAAAAAAGTAACTGTGTTACTGTGACATACCATTTTACATATAAAGTGCTGTAATAAACATCCAAAATAAGGTAGTGCATTGTTTAGTGTATTGTGCGTACATCGACAACACATTGCAGTGACAGTATTTAATATTACATAATCCAAACCAGACAATTCAGAATCTCAGATTCCAAAAACTCCAAAAACTAACTCTTCAAACATTGCTTTAGGTTGAACCCGTCGTAGTCAATTGGTTTAAATCTACATAAGTATAAAAAATTACAGGAACAAACAATCAATACAAGTAAAAAAAAATAAAAAAAAATAACATTATGTGATATAAATTATTATCTAAAATGATACCTCTTTCAAGTTTATCCAAGGATTCCAAATTCTCTTCAAGATTAGTAACAATAGATCGATCTGAACCAGTCCTAAACCAATCTTGAGAACAAATAAGACCCTGAACAATCTTAGGTGTCAAAGAACTCCTAAATGAATCTAGGACCCGACCACCAGTACTAAATGCACTCTCCGACGCTACCGTAGATATTGGAACAGCCAAGACATCACGCACCATTATTGAAAGAACAGGAAAACGAGGAGAGTTGATTTTCCACCAAGCCAAGAGATCAAAATTTGGATTCTCATCTTCATCGGCTTCGGTGGGCTCAACAAGATAACGATCCAACTCAGACTTGTTATCACAACCAACAGTTTTCATTTTATGATTTTTATATTGGGCCTTCATCAAACTTTTCAAGTTAAATACTGGACGATCTTCGATGGTAGGAGATTCAGTCATTTCACTAGTTGTAGAAGAAACTATAGGTGCATACAACTTTCTGTATTCTTCAAACATGGAATAAACAACCATTTTAACATTCTCTAGCATGGTATCACCCTTTGATTGGCCATAGAGTTGATATAGCCACCATTCCAAATATGGAATCTTTTGTCTTGGATCAAAGAGTGGCGCAATGAAAACAACCATATTCATCTTCTCGACGTTCCCCCAATATTTATCATATTTCTCTCTCATTTTATCTGTCATAATAGACAACTCGAAGTCGTCATTACTCTTAGCATTCTTCAAGAGAAAATCAATAGATGCAATCTCTTCAAAAAACTTGTTTGAAGTGACATATAAAGAGCCCGACACACGTAAGGTGAATTCATAGAAATGTTCTAAAAACGTACACAACCTTCTCACATTCGTCCAATCCTCTTCGGTTGGAAATAAATTCTCACCCTCAAGTTCTCTCTTGAATGAAATATCCTTGTCTTGGAATCTCTCAAAGGCACTTTGAAACCTTTGGGCGGTATCCAACATCAAATATGTTGAATTTCAACGGGTGCTCACATCTAGACACAATAATTTTTTGCTTTCTATTTTTTCAATTTGAGCACAATCTTTAAACTTTTGAAAACGTGAGGGAGATTGTCTCACATAGCTAATAGCTCTCCGGACACGAGCAACTGAAGAAGACATCATTTTTAACCCATCTACTACAACAAGATTGATAATATGTGCAATGCAACGCATGTGTAAATACTTGCATTGAAGAATACTATTTTCCCGTTGTGCAAACTTTTTGCTTAGATAAGCAATAGCAACGTCATTAGAGCTAGCATTATCAACGGTGATTGTAAAAATTTTCTCAATGCCCCACTCAATCAAACATGACTCAACTTCCCTCCCAATAGCCTCGCCTTTATGACTTAAAATATGACAAAAGTTGATAATTCTTTTTTGTAATTTTCAATCTTCATTAATGTAATGTGCCGTAAGACACATATAGTTTATCTTTTGAATAGATGTCCATGTGTCCGTCGTAAGACAAACCCTTTGATTGGACTCCATAAAATAAGCCTTTAACTTAGTCCTCTCACTAGCATAAAGATTGTAGCAATCTCGTGCAACGGTCCATCTCGACGGTACACTAAACATCGGACATGCAATAGAAATAAAACGTTTGAAGCCCTCACCCTCGACAAACCGAAATGGAAGCTCATCGACAATTAGCATATAAGACAAGGCATTCTTTACGGACTCTTGATTAAATTGCCAACTAGTGAGTGTTGACTTGCCTTTCTCAACACATTGTATATTCAATATTGATTGAGAATGATCTTTGTGCTTTGGATTAAGGGGACATATAAGCCAATGATTTCTAACTGAGGAGGTCCCATTAATAACAGGGTGACAATAATACTGTTTTTTTGCAGTAGTTATACTCTGCTTTTGGGTTCCCATTCTCTTAAAATTGTCTGAATTCATCCCAATAAATAGCCCTTTTTTTCCAATGCGTTTATTTTTTACTTTGAGTTTACAATTAGTTGTGTCAGGGTCATTTGTGCCTTGGGAACTTGTTCCCCTCACAACCGGAACCTCAAGATCAATAGGTTGAGCTGCGCTTGACATCTAAAATATACATAAAAACAGAAATATATTTCAATTCAAAATCAAATTCACAAATTGAAACTGAAGATAAGAAAACGCACATTGCATGAGTATGATGTTGATGCCATGAACTTGACTTATTTGTCGCAATAAATGACCTATTAATTTTAGATAGTAATTTTAGTATAAGAAAGTAATTTTAGTAAATACTATATCATTTTTATCAATTTAATGTTTACAAAATATGGCATATATAGTATATACATTCCAGATTAAGCAAAATGTGGCAAAATGTGCCAAAATGTTCAGATTATATACATTCCAGATTAAGCAAAATGTGCCAAAATGTGCAGATTTTAATCCTACATCAAACAGTGCTATCAAACAGTGCTACCTATTAATTAATAAATATCATATAAGATAAATAGTTTTTTTAAACCATAAATCAATTTTATTACTATTAGTTTATGTTCTAACAGTTTTTATCAGTTTTTTAATTAATAAACAAACCAATCAATCAAAAATACAAGACTTGTAAAGTAAAAATCTGGCATATATCTATTTTTGATTGTAAACAAAAATTCAATCAATTCACAAAAGTTCAAACAATAAAATTCAGATTATAAGCAATTTGGCAAACTGGCCATTGCGCAATGCGGCAATTGTGCAAACTGGCACTATAAGCATAGTAAACTAGCCCTGCAAACAAATTCCATTTTCAGCCACATATGAGAGAGAGAGAGATTCTTACAGCGATTAATGTAAAATCCAAGCCAATGATCCAACTCCGAGTCCAAGTTGTCCAACCCACAATACATGCATAATTAACAAATAAGTATTACTATGAGAATTAAAGATACATAACATAAACTAGAATAAAATTAATTAATGTTAATGTTCTAAAACAAATATGTTAGATCTTAAAACATAACAAATATGTTAGAATAAAACTAATTAAAGATACATAACAAATATGTTCTAAAAACAATGAAATTGACAGTGAGCATACATTTAAAGGGTAGTTAATGCAGAAACCAATCCCATAAATATCATTATCACCTTCAGCAACCACTAGATCTTACATTAGTATAGATCTTAAATGAAAATTCAAACACTGTCAATATTAGTAAAAATTCAAACACTGTCAATATTAGTAAAAATTCAAACAATAAATATTAGTAACATAATTATGATAAAAAATTCAAACACTGTCAATATTAGTAATATAGATCTTACATTATTATAGATCTTACATGAAAATTCAAACACTGTCAATATTAGTAAAAATTCAAACACTGTCAATATTAGTAAAAATTCAAACAATAAATATTAGTAACATAATTATGATAAAAAAATTCAAACACTGTCAATATTAGTAATATTAGTAATATAGATCTTACATTAGTATAGATCTTACATGAAAATTCAAACACTGTCAATATTAGTAAAAATTCAAACACTGTCAATATTACTAAAAATTCAAACAATAAATATTAGTAACATAATTATGATAAAAAATTCAAACACTGTCAATATTAGTAATATTAGTAATATAGATCTTACATTAATATAGATCTTACATGAAAATTCAAACACTGTCAATATTAGTAAAAATTCAAACACTGTCAATATTATTAAAAATTCAAACAATAAATATTAGATCTCAAATGTAGTCTCAAATGTAGATACAAATAAATTACTGTCTAAAATATACATACAAATAAATTACTTACTTACAGTCTAAAATATACATACAAATATAGATCTAATCATCTAACATATATAGATCTAACATGCAAATAACTTACTTACAGTCTAAAATGTAGATCTGACATGATAAAATTATAGATCTAAAATGTAGATCTCACAGAAAAATATAGATCTAAAATGTAGATCTGGCAGTATAAATTAAACACAAAAGTATAGATCTGAACATAAACAGTCTAAAATACTTACAGATCTAAAATATAAATTACTTACTGTCTAAAATATACATACAAATAAATTACTTAATCTCAAATGTAGATCTGACATGAAAAATATAGATCTAATCATCTAACATATATAGATCTAACATGCAAATAACTTAGATCTGACAAAATTATAGATCTTAAATTATAGATCTAAAATGTAGATCTAATCATCTAACATATATAGATCTAACATGCAAATAACTTAGATCTGACAGAATTATAGATCTTAAATTATAGATCTAAAATGTAGATCTAATCATCTAACATATATAGATCTAACATGCAAAATTATAGATCTAAAACGTAGATCTGACAGAAAAATATAGATCTAAAATGTAGATCTGACAGTATAAATTAAACACAAAAGTATAGATCTGAGTCTAAACAGTCTAAAATACTTACAGATCTAAAAAAAATATAGACGATTTAAAATATAAAAAATAATACTTACAGATCTAAAATATAGATGTAGATCTGGTCTACAAGTAGTCCCCAAACGGTAGATCTGAACTCAGATCATGATTTTTAAGGTTGATCTGAATTATGGTTTCGACAGAGGAGAGGGAGGTTTGGGAGAGGAGGCTCGAGAGTGGCCGAGGTTCGAGGGGGAAGAAGGGGAGGAGGAGACGAGGGCTGGGTCACGACGAAGGGACCGGAAGTGGAGTGAGGAGAGGGAGCGGCGTGAGGAGAGGAGATGATTCTGAGAGTTTGAGAGAGGAGAGAGAGAGTGTTAGGGTTAGATTAGGTTTTATATAGAGAGTAAAATTACATAGGGGTATTTAGGTAATTGTAAACCTTAATCGGTTTTCGGTTTTAAACCGAAACCGAATCCGTCACCCGAAACCGAAACCGAATACAGTTTAATGGGTTTTCCTGAACCGAATCCGACCCGAACTTTTTCACACCCGACCCGAATTCCTAATTTGGGTCGGATCGGTCCGGTTTTCGGTCCAGATCCGATTTCTGCTCAGTCCTAATCGTGTGTGGTGAACCTTGAATATGGATAAATAGAAATACAACTTAAATTTTTTTATTTTATTTTTTTTTCTTTTCAATCCGACTACACGTTTACCACAAACATGTCCTAGTAGGAACGACACATTGTGCAATTGAGGAATCAATAGAGACGTACAAAGGAATCAAATGTTAGACTTATTTAATGTGCGTTGACGCAACAAAGATATAATACCCAAAAATTGTTAAGAGATAGTCCAAAGCGGATCGTTGCTGTCGTCCGAAGAGCTCGACTAAGTATTTTTTTTTCTTTAAGATGTCCGATGATACGTACGAAATTTTATGTATATTGAGTTATATGTCATTTTGGTCCACTGTTCCTATATCTTTTCTGCGGTTTAATTTCGAAATCTCTGTTCAGCTACGAAGGTATACCTTTTCTCACTGACCACAAGAGCCAGTTGAGTTCGGTAGTCGACTATAGTTCGATGTTTCAACGTGAATAATTGTCGATATTCTTGTCAATGTCTTCGTATATTCCTAGTTTGATACCCAATCCTTGGTATTAGAGGGCACTTCGTATGTATTACATCTATGAGCTAGGACAAAACAGTTTGATGGTTGGTTTATCAAGCGAATCTTCAGGTGTTCAGTAATACTTCATATTCTTTTTTTTTTAAGGTGTTCGATATAATGTTCGAAATTTTGTATATGCTGTGTTCAGTAATACTATATTTATGTATACTAGTCAACCGTATGTACCAACAATTTCTTTTTTCTGATATTAAAATAAATTAAATATGATTTGAATATATTTTAATTAGAATTTGTTTTAGGTTTTTGGAAATTTGAATACATGTTTAATTAGATAGTATCATGTAGCTAGTTTAACTGTAATTTGAATATTTAATATATTTTATGATTTGTTATAAATATTTATATGAGTTTAGATATATGTTCAGATAGTTGTAAGTATTTTAGTTTTTTTTTTTTTTAAACAACTTGAGGAGATAGTTAGATTTTTTTTTTTTTTTAATTAATTGAGGATACACATACGACTCAAACGGTTCATTTTGAACTCGTTTTATTAGGACTATTTGATTTTATCCTCCTGTTAGATTAGCTATATTGATATTACCCCCCTGTTAGATCAAAAATTAAGAATACCCTCCTGAAAGTGTACTTAAATTTTTTGAAAGTGTCGTTAATGAGTTTTTAACGACACTTTCAGGAGGAATTATTAACTTTTAATCTAACATGAAGGTAATATCAATATTACCTAATCTAACATAGAATAAAATCAAATAGTCCCGTTTTATTAACATCTATTATCATATAATAGCTTAGTATGGCCAACCCCTTGTATGAACGAATTTGACCTGAAGATTTTGTATAGAGTATTCATCATGTTTTGGAATTAAAAAAGAAAAAGAAAAAAAATTCTGACTCTGAAGACATGGGATACTCGATTCCACCATGCGAGTGTGACAAAAGAAGAAGAAGAGCATAATTGATAATTGCAGCATCTCGTACTTGAAGAATGAGCATCTTTTGCAGCTTAATATTTTCAAGATTCCTTGAAAAGAAAATAAAAATTAAGGCCTTGACATATGTTTGTAATCCAAATTTGCAATAATATTAATAATCTCATGATATTGGCATTGACATACTAATCTTTCCCTGTAGCATTATTTTTTCCCAATGGGTAATGCTACGGAGACACACTCGTCTTGACACTTTTCATAGCCACACTGATGTGGCAGTGTATTATTGGACATTAATTATTTTTTCCTTTTTAAGCCTTATATATATATATATATATATATATATATATATATATATATATATATATATATATATATATACACACACACACGTATACATACCAATTATATACATATTAAACGTATACTAGGGAATACATATACAATACATATACATATGTATATATATATTCTAATTTGAGAAATATACTATATATATATATATGTATATATATACCAATTATATATTATACATATACTGATACATACACACTAATTATATATATATCCATATACCAACAATATGCGTATACTATCATGGATTAAATATACGTATGCATACAATGATAAAATACGCGTATGCGCGTATGTGTACATTGTAATCCCCCTGATTTTTCAAGAATTTTTTAATTTGGATTTTTCACAATTTTCTGGAATTTTCCGGAAATTTTCTGTAATTAAAACCTAGGTAATTGGTAATTAAATGATTTTTAATTGCTGTTAAATAATATTAAAATATTATAAAAATAATATTTTATGGTGTAAAATGGAAAACTGGACATTGGGTAATTTTCTGTGAATTTATTGGACTCCGGAAGCATTTTTAAGGCCCTAAAAACTAATTAAAATTTAAACCAAAATAAACCATGAATTGAACCCGGTTTATTTTAAATAAACCCGGTTTAATTCCTGAACCAAACCAAGGAAAACCGGTTTAACCGAACCAAACTTAAGTCCTTATTGGGTCGGATCCGGGCCCAAAACCCAGACCCGACCCGCTAACCCGACCCGCTAACCCGACCCGCATTAATTATTAGCGAACCCGGGTCTAACCCGCTACTCGTTGACCCGACCCGACCCAAACCCGATACCCAAATCCTTACCGTAACCCTAAACCTAATTCGATTCTGAATACTATTCCGGCAGGCGGCAACACCTATAAAATCCCCCGCCGGCCGAAACCCTAACCCTAGCTCAGCCCCCTCTCCCCTGACCCACAAACTCCCGCTCCGCCGCCCGCCTGAGCCCAGCGCAGCCGCCTCTCCTTCTTCGACCACCCGTTCCCGCTCATCCTCCCCAGCCCGCACGACCACCGCACGCAGAACTCCTCGCTCCGCCCCCTCTTCCTCCTCCCTCCGCAGAGCTGCCCCCGCACGCCGGAGCCCGACCATCTCCTCCAGATCTCCCCTTCCTCCTCCGGCCAACCCCAATCCTCCCTCACCCGCCGCGTAGCCGCCTCACCCGGCCACCCCCGCTCCCATCACCCCTATAAATCCCCTTCTTCCTCCTAGACTCCGGCCAGCAACCCCCTGAACCCTAGATCCCCGGCCATCCTCCGGCGCCGCGACCTCCACCTACTCCTCCTCCTTCTTCCCCGCACGGCCCTGCCCTCCTCCGTCCTAGCGCCTCGCCGGAGACCCGAGCCCCATCTCCTCCTCACTGCCTTCCTCCACCCCAGCGAGGCCCTCCAGTGCCTCGACAGCAGCTCCGGCCGCCTAGCCGAGCGCCGCCGCCTCCCGCGCGCCGCCTCCGGCCCCCGGCCCGACCTCGCCGTCCTCCGGCGATGCCCCCAGGAGCCAAACCCTAACCCTAGGTCGCGAAGCACCCGGACACTTTGTGTCGACACGGACACGAAAACTCAATTTTCTGGAGCCCTGTTCAGGTACCCATTTCTCTCTCCTCGTTTAACCGTTTTTGATTCCGTCAGTTGCATCGCGAACCCTGCGTGACCCTCTCGGTGCCCGTGCAACCCGCTCGGTGCATCGCGTCCTGTGGCGATCGCGAACCGCGATCCAAAAACAGGAAAAACAACGTCCTGATTTACCCCAGAACTGAGTACACCCCACCAAACGGGATGACTTGGTCGCGTGCGGTCTTCACCGATACGTGCCCGCCGTCTATACGGACGTACAGAATTTTGCAGAAGTTGATTTGGATGTGCGTGCACACCGAAATCAACGCGTATCCGCGGACACCGTCCCGTATCCGTCAGTTCTGGAACGTATCGTAACTTTGTGTACACACGTCGGATCGAAACAAAACTTGCGCCATCGGACTCATAGCGATACGCTGGTCCTGTGACCCAAGTTTGGTTCGATTCTGAGAACGTTGACAAAATCGCGTATCGTGGACCCCACAGGCTCCACTTGACGGGCGATTTTGTGATCGGCTCATCGGAATCCAATTCTGGAAGTTCCGTTGGGTTCGTATCATCGTTCCTAACTTGTTGACACTAAGTTTGACGAATTTGGAGATCTTTGACCCTGACACGCTTTTCGGTGCAAAGTGGCCCACATGTGGACCCCGTTTTGACCCAAAAATATCATTTTTGCCCTTGTGTCCAAATTGGACTTAAGGACAGGCGTTTCTAGCTATTTGATATTTTCTGAATCTAATGGTGATATTTATTTCAGCAACCGGAGTAGTACCTGCAGATCACACTGAGACCAGAGCTACAGTTGGAGCCAGAACCACAGGCAAGTGTACCTTGCCAACTTTGCAGTCTTGTTACACATTTTTCTTGATTCATTTATATTGTTGTGCATGCTTGACCTAGGATCGTGTGACTTACTGAGCGTCCGATTATTAGTCGGGTGCCAACGCCGTACGCGGAGTTGTGTACGTCATCTAGACATGGACATCGTGACCCTTTACATTCTCATACTTGTCTTATCAAGTACATAGACCCAGGACACTTGACACTATTCATGAGACAGAATCTTCCTGAGATATTCATGGTAATTCTGTATAGGATACATGTTTATGACATACACAGTTTACATGCTTAGATTTTATCCAGACTTGCTGCATTAGTTTTGATCCTGCGTGTCATGGACATGAGACGTGAGATTACATTAGGTGGGGAGAGATTTATCATACAAAAGGCTGATTATATATATATAATAATTTAATAAAAGTGCCTTAGACTCTGGCAACAGAGCTGGGGTACCGTACTGGCCCTTCGAGAGAATACTGCTATGGGTTTCTCCGACACTGATCATGTAGTAGTCTCAGCCGAGTATGACTAGAACTCTCAACTTACATATCACTTAGCTGGTTATATAATTGCCCTATTGTTTCATTTATTACTGCACTGCATTTATTTTCGCTTGTATTATCTGTACCTTGCTATGTCCCCTGAGGACCTGGATCCGGATTATGTCCCCAGGATTAGCTGACGAGATCTATCCCGAGGTATACGGGACCGGAGCATTAGCATTAGCAGAAGCAGGTGCCTACATTGGAGCAGAACCAGGATCTGAGGATGAGATTGTACCAGAGGACTTCTCCTTAATATTGGCTTGAGATACTCATTTATTTCTGTTCCTAGTTATTTTATTTCCAGTCTATTTTATTGATGTACCAGACTTATTCTCGGATTGTTCTCCGAGACACTTTTATTCAGATTTGTTAGTTTATATTATTTGCATTTATTCTGGCATTTGATCTGTGATTATCTGTTGTGGATGAGATTCGTATAGACCGTGACTTGTATCATTGGACCTATTTATTGTTATACTACAGCTTAAGTACGCCCTGATGGATCCATTAAATTGGGTTTGTCCATCGGTGTGTGCTGCTGGCCAGTGCCACGCGTCCGGTCCCTCGATATTTTGGGACTGGGACGTGACATATACATGTACGCAAGAGGAAACTCGAACCTGTGTACGTGGGACGGGACGTTCGTATCGAGGTCATCGCGAAGGGGGTGCTCGTTTCAGTCGAGCGGGTCGAACTCCGGCGTGTGCGGGTGATCGTCGACGAGTAGACAACGACTTCAGGGGCTTCTCCGGTCGGTTCAGCGTGTTATGGCCGGTCGAGCAGCGGTCTCCGATCGAGTGCAGGTGGTCGTGCTCCGGCGTTCAGGCGCTGTGCAGCGGGTTCTGGTGGAGATGGCGAGTGGCGGGTGGTTCTCTGGTCGTGATCCAGTCGACGAGGTGGCCGGATGGGTCGTGCAGGCGTGGTCGTGGCCAAGGCTTCCGGTGTTCTGGATGATCCAGTCGACTACAGGCAGTAGGTCGAGGCAGTTCGGATGGGCGTTCAGCGGGGTCCGGGGTCGAGTCCGACGCTGTGCAGGCGGCTGTGGCGGTTGACAGCGGGGTCATGCTGCTCAGATCAGGCGGAGAGACTTTCGGCGGTCTGGTCCGGTCGGCTCCGGTTCTGAGGCGGGTTGAGTAGCGGGTTCACGGCGGATGCAGGCGGTTGAGCAGCGTCGACAGGGTTGCCCCGGCAAGTCTCTGGCCGAGGGGTTGATGGGAAGAAGAAGAAGAAGAAGGGTGAATAGTAATGGGTAAAGGGGGAGGTCAGATGATGCTTAGGTTTTATAGGAAAAGAAAAGGAAAAGTAATTTTTTTTATATATGAGTATAATGCATTGGGTTGACCTAGAATTAGGGCTTGGTCAACACTCCTTGGAAAAAAGGCTTGACATGGAGATATTTCAAGGGCTAGGATTCAAATGGATTCAAAATGAATGGCTATGATGCATTTGGTTCAAAGTTTGGAGGACCATGGTTTAAGGAGGTTGATGTTGAATTACACACTCCCAAAAATTATGGAAAAATTCATATGAAGGAGAAATGGGTTTATTCACGTGCCGTGTCCAACGGGGTGGATACCTTAATGCACTTTTGCATAAAAGCGCCCGACAATTAAAAAATTGCACAAGTTAGGTTTTTGGTTTTATTTAATTAAAATTAATACAATTGGTGTTCTAAAATAAATTAGAAGTACATGGGGCTAAAATTAGGTGGGACGAAAGTATCATGAATGTAGTAGACTCAGAATAGAATATTATCCTAATTTGGGTTGCACGAAATGGGTCAAAATTGTGTCTCCAATTTCGATCGGAACGCACAACGATGCAAAAGTCAAATTTATTGGAATTAAATAATAACGTCTGCGACAAAAATTGTGCGGCTAAAATGGAGCACAAGAGAACTGTCATGCCCCAGTCCCAAAATACGTAGGACTAGGAATACGTAACACGCCAGCCGTATGTATACGAACTCCAATATATGGAAACCATATACACACGTACGCTGTATATGAATATCCAATCCACAGTGGTAATATACTATCACAACAAGTCACACGCAAATCTATCTCTCATCCACACCACAAATAATAGATAAATGGAAATCAATAACTGAATATCAATAAGCAGTCTCAAAGTATGATAGTCGGATGGAAACAAATCCACTGTAAATCGACTATAATAAACTACTAAAGAGAGAAGAGAATAAACTCTAATATAAGAATAAATATCTCGAAAAAGAATAGCAACTAGAATCTCTAAACAGCTGCAATGAATCACATATAATCTGAATGTAAGATCTCCTCAGACTGATAGGTAGCGTCAGGTCCAGGTCCATACTCCTGCGGGTACTCCTGCTCATCTATGCCTGGAAAGGTACCAGGTTCTCAGAGGGATTTAACAAGATACATATAAACATGCCAATAAAGTACTGAAATGAAAATATCCATTGGGGTCGCCTAACCATCTATGTGAATGCAGTTTGAGAACAACTTTCCACCAAGTGGGCTATCTGGCTGAAAACTGGGATTGGCATGACTCTCTCGGAGAATCAGGGGCCTCAAAGCATGTCGTCTTTTGAACGGCAGAGGCCGCCAAGTAGTATAGGGGTCATCACCGCCCGTATCTCCAGCGGAGCTTCCGGGTTACAGAAGAAAAAGTGTAAAGGAGCCCAAATGCCTTACTTGTTGTTCTTCCCACCCAATGCTCTAAGCATGTCATGTCCATGATACGATAAAACCTCTAATAACCGCCAGGTCTACTAGCATGCAAAGTTTCTATTGGCAGTTATCCCTATCCGTCGTACGACCTATACGTACAAGTGGCCAGCCGAGTACGCAAGTCTGTGTCTTACATGTGACTCACACTCGTGTAAGAATAGTGTCATGGCCAATGAAACATAAATGCCTCATGAAGATGGGGTAGTCTCATAAAGTAGGTCCAATGCATATACATAAATAAAACATAGTACGACAACACCATCGTTGCACCCAAGTTTCCTTGACGCATAATTTATCTAGCAGTTAAAATAAATAAACTAAAATAAGCAGAAATAAACATGCATGCCTCATATGGAATATAAATACAGTACAATGGCAAGGTATACTTGCCTGGCAAAAAATCTGTAAAGTGTACGCGCCCAAATATCAAGGACGCGGAATCAGAAACTAATGGCTACGAACAAACGTCTCCGGATGCGGAAATAGACATCACCAACATTTTCGAAATAGACAAAATAGCTAAAAAGTACTTCCCTTTCGTCCAATTTGGACACAGGGACAAAACGATAATTTCGGATAAAAGTGGGATCCACGTGTGGCCCAATTTGCACAAAAAAATGTACCAAGGGTAACAGTCTCTAAATGGGAAAAATTAAAGGTCAAACAATTCTAAATGTCAATACAAACCCAACGGTATGTCCAAATGTGGATTCCGATGGGCCGAACACAATTTTGCCCAAAAAGTCAACCGTGGGGCCCGCCAAGTGGCGACTTGGTCAACTGTCTCAGAATTGCGTAAAAATTGGGTCACAGGACCATCACATTACCACGAGTCCAGTGGCACAAGTTTTGTCACAATCTGACGAGCGTGCACAAAATGCGCATATTTTTCGCAAAAGTTACGACACGGGGTGTGTCCGCGGATACGGGCTGATTCCGACGTGCACACGCGTCCGAATCAGTTTTTGCGAACTCTCGCATGTCTGGTTATGCTGCGTGCACCGTTTGGTATACTTGGTACACGGCGGGGCCGTCCCGTTTGGCGGGGCGCGCTCCATTTCACAACTTTTGGAAATCTGGAAAAAGTGTGTTCGCGGGATTTTCCAACGAATTTAATTCTGTCTACAGCAGTTAATAATCTAGGGTTATTTAACATAAATTAAACTAGGTCAAGTGGTCTACGCATACCAAAAAGAATCATCGAATTCGGATATCTGTGGTGGGAGATACGAACTCGGAAATATGGGTGATCACCGCAGTTTTCTGCGATCCCAGAATTTGGTCTATTTTCGCCAACTTTGACGCTGTTTTTGTCTATGGTTACACGTTGTTCGAGGTCTACTATTATACAGATATGGAAGAGGGTTAAGGGGTGAGCATACCGATGAAGACGGGGTGGCGTTTGGTTGAGCGAGGCGACGAAAAACAGCTCTGGAACACAGGTATCTCGCTGCGAAATTCTGCAGTACACGGGGTGCGCGGGGTCGCGGTCGTCGGGATTGGTTTGGACGGCCTGGCGGGGTTCTCCGGCTGCGGTGGCGGCGCTCTTTAAGTTTAGATGGGAATATGGAGAGTTTGGATGATTCTAGGGTTAGAATTTTAGATAAAATATAATATATATATATATATATATATATATATATATATATATATATATATGAGAGAGAATGAGGGGTGGTCGGGTTCGTTCACAACGCGGGCTAAGGGGGGGTCTGTTGGAATTTTGCAAGGGGTTTGGCTTGTTTGTTCCAGCGGATGACTACTTTGCTAAGGGGGTTTGCATGGGAAGTGGCTCACAAGCATGGGCGGCTGTGGTAGGTTGATTAGTAATGGGTTGGATAGTTGAAGTAGTTAAGGGAAAGTAGGAAATAGTTAATTAATGGTTTATATAAATTCTATTTTCTTCTTCTCTTCTTTTCTAACTCTTTTTCAATATATATATATATATATATATATATATATATATATATATATATATATATATATATATACTCATAGAAAAATTCTAGATTTATATTAATGCACACCATTAAGCTAGCAACTACTCAAGGGGTCTCCTACATGAAATAAATTTAAAAAAATTCCTAATGGCCCCATAAATCCCCTAAGTGCACGAACACCTAAAATAAAAATTAATAAAAATATATTTCTCTTAATTAGCCACTAATTACTACAATTAAATAAATAATTAATAATTAAAAAAGTATATACGATTTTTTGGATAGGGGTTTTACATTCTACCCAATTTATAAAAATTTTATCCTCGAAATTAAAATTAAGCCACGATAGAATGTCAAGGATGGTATGAGATATAAATTAACAAAGTAAATTCATACCTTGGTCTGCGAATAGGTTCAAAAAATACTTGCGTATATCGTCATCGCGCTCCCAAGTTGATTCTCCTGGCGCGCCATGCCTCCATGCTACACGAACCAAGGGAATGGACTGGTTCCTCAACACTTTCTCTCGACGATCAAGGATTTCCATGGGTTGCTCTTGGTATGACAAGCTCGGCCCAATGGTGATCTCCGAATGGTCGAGAACATGACTGCTGTCTGCCACATATCGCATGAGCTGCGGCACATGGAATACATCATGTACTCCCTTAATTGAAGGTGGTAACGCAAGTCGATATGCCACTTCTCCCACTCTCTCGAGCACGTCAAAAGGTCCAATATACCTTGGACTCAACTTGTCGTGCCCTCCGAATCAAATGGTGCCTCTGGTAGGTGATATCCTCAAGAAGACATGATCGCCCTCTTTGAACTCCAAGGGACGACGATGAAGGTCTGCCCACTGCTTCTGCCTGTCTTGCGCTGCTCGCAAGTGTCCCTGAATCTTCTTGACTGTCTCTACGGTATTGACCACCAACTCGGGTCCCAGAATCTGACGTTCTTCCACGTCACTCCAACACACAGGAGACCTACATTTTCTTTCATACAACGCTTCAAACGGAGCCATCTGAATACTCGCTTGATAGCTATTATTGTAAGAAAACTCCACAAGATGTAGGTGGTCCTCCCATGATCCTCCGAAGTCTAACATGCAAGCCCTCAATATATCCTCCAATGTCTGAATGGTACGCTCTGACTACCCATCTGTCTGCGGGTGGTAAGATAACTTCAGACGAGTTCCAAGACTCTCTTGCATGCTCCTCCAAAAGTGCGATGTAAAGCGTGAATCTTTGTCTGATACAATACTGACTGGTATACCCTGCAATCTTATAATCTGCCTCATATATAAGTTAGCTAAAGCTTCTGTAGACTGACCCACTCTAAAAGGTATGAAATGGGTTGACTTGGTGAGTCGGTCCACTATTACCCACACTGCATCTCTTCCACTTGGACTCTTGGGAAAACCCGTGACGAAGTCCATAGTGATGTGCTCCCACTTCCACTCTAGAATCGGAAGTGGTTGCAATAATCATTGTAAACCCCCTCAACCAATTTAGGGATTTATTTGAAATAAATAAATTTATAATAAACTTGAGAATAGGGATAATCGAATTTAATTAGGATTTTGTGCAAACAACTATATGTCTTATTACACCGTACCATTGCTACGAGGTTGGAAAGCCACACTAGCAAATACCTTCGACCCAATGACACGAACATCTTTTAGATATGCCGGACTACCCCTCGGACCTTTGTGCAGAAATAAATGCTCGTTGTTGCGTCTCAACTTAGCTACGCCATATTCCTTAGAGAGCACCTTGCAATTATTAAATTAATTAAACTCGAAATCAAATCCACTCCAGCTAGGCCTGACCAAACCAGACCCTTGGACCCTGGCCGGCCCAACCCCAAGACCAAGCCCGAATGTCATTCCCTATATATAAGTACTCAACTTCCTCCATGTAAACCCAAAACTAAACAACCCCTCATAAACCCAAACCCTAGCCGCATACTCCCCTCTCCCCTACGCCAACCATCATCATCACCGACCCATCACCATCACCGGAGCCACATATTTCTCCCCTGACCCGCTGTCACCGCCGACCCGCTGCCATCTCACCGACCCGCTGCCATCCCACCGCTGCCGCTGTTCCTTCAGCCGACGCAGCCGCACGCTGAGCGACGAGCCACCGCGGAGCCAACCCGACCCCCGCGCGCTGCTGCCGCTGCCGCGCCTGCTGCTGTCGCCACCGCTGCTGCCTTGCTAGTTGTCGCCGGACGGAGCCCTTACACGCCGGAGCAATAGCCGCGGACAAGGCAGGCCTCACTCGACCCCGACCAGGTAACGAGCGTCGATCATTGGTTAACCTCATTATGCCATTGTGTCGTATCATTGCATGGATACGAGTTAACAATTGAAAACCCTAATTTTGGTTATGTGAAGGATTAATCATAATGCTTAGATGACTAATAGATGGTAATTAATAACTCAGTAATTGTTCTCATAACTGAGATTGTTATAAATGACTGGTAAAACCATCTATAACAACCTGGACGAACCAGGTGTACTGAACATGGATAGGTAAGGACCAGGAATGGTACTAGACGTAATATAATTTTCGTAAAACCATAAATTAGAACTAATGTCTTGAGGCACACGATCGATGACAGAACACGTGTACACCCTAGCTACGTGTACACACGGTGCTGTATTCGATTAACCGTGAACTTGAGACAGACCCTCAAGAGCAACGTAGTGTCAGTACACTGGGTCTTATTGTCTGATGTAGAATTCTATATTATATTGTGTGCCAGGATCATCGGATCAGACAGGAGACATCGCCGGAGCAGGCTTCTGGCATTCACAGCTTCCGGATACAGGCAAGATACCTTGCTATATTTACTGTCTAAATTAAATATGCATCTGTTGTATTGTGTTCTCGTTGCTTGTAACTTATACAACTGTGCGCGTCCGAGTTGTCTCGGGTGCATTCGACGGGTATGTCGATGATTAGTTATATATGGACTTAGATCTTAGCAGACTCAACCCATTGGACGATATTATATTATTGTCTGAGACCTGACACCTTACACGTTCACTGAGACATATTCATATTGGGTCGTGGGTTTGCGTATTCGACTAGCTATCGTTGTGTACATCCTACATCACGGTTAGCATGTAGTCAGGATATAAATTAGAGACTTGGCATATAGATGCATGGTATGTGCGTCGAGTAGTCGACTTGTGTATCTACATTGGGCGGGGAGGACAGCTAGGAGGCGTATGGGATACACCCATTGGAACCGTAGTTCGGAGGAACCTCGGGTCCAATGATTTCTCCTTTACACTGATGCCACGTTCTTCGGAGCGATATGGACGATATACTGTACAGATGCCATTCTCTTCGGAGTATGGACGCTATGCCTACGCCTACTCATACGCATCAGAGTTGGCCTCACATTGCATTCACTTAGATGGCTAGTACACCCTTATTGTATTTATTTTATTCAGTATTCATATATAGCATGTTGTTTTCTTGTATCTTGTTACGTCCCTCTGAGGACCTGGTACCTTTCCAGATTTAGACGAGGCTTACTACCCCACCGTATACGGCCCAGGACAGGAGTCGAGATTTGCTAGAGCCGAGGAGTTGGAGGTGCAGCCGTCAGAGTTCCCGTGATCAGTTGGTAGGCCATTAGCCTAGATGGAGGGCAGCATTATCTTCTCAACTGATGCCCTAGTTATTATCTTTTATATCTTCTTTCAGTACTTTATTTCGTCATAGTAGTGGGTTTGTTCCCACCAGACATCACTGGTTGTACTATGATATCTTGAGACTGGTATTTATCAACCAGCGGTTTATTTAGTGTTTTTTGCTCTTTATATTGTGGATGAGATTAGATTACCTGTATTTGACTGATATTGGACATGTTAGTATTCTAGGACAGCGTAGCACTCTTCGGGGATCCATTAAATTGGGATATCCTCGGTGACGTGTCAGCTGGCTATTGTCACGTGGCCTGGTTCCATACATTTTGGGACTGGGGCGTGACATGGTTTTAGTGGTGGCCCATGCAGGTCAACTTTTCGCTTGGGGTATGGTAACATGCCCAGCGAGCCTGCAATATGATAGGAATTATAGGTCTCATCTACTTTTGATTCGTCCTTGAACTCCCTTTTTGTACTGCCTCTAAATATCTGCATCCTGTTTGTTTGTTCACGTACTCTTTTAATAAAGCTCTATTCCTTGCAGCAAGATGAATTTGTGCAGTGGACGAGGAGCACCCCGTACCGCGATGCCAGATAACACCACTCAAGGAGATGAGGTACCCCAAGAGTAACACCCGCTGCAGACCCCGCTGATACATTGGCACGAGACATCGCGGGGCGATCCTACACCGCAGCCTGAGGGACAGACTTCCCAGACGATCCCCACGCAGCATTGCGAGGGCCAGACTTCAGGAGCTACACCGATGCCGCAGACGGAGAGGCCGACATATGAGGAAACGCCTACTGCACAACCAGAGATTCCACTACCACCACCTCCACCTTATCCACCCCAGATGCCACAGCTAGATGGCCAGCCACAGATGCTTCAGTTCTTCCAGGCAATGATGCAAGCACAGTGGCAGCAGACCGAGACATTGCGACAGAGCCTGATGGCAGTACTAGAGAGGACACCTGTCACAACACCAGTACCAGCACCTCCACCAGCCCCGACAGGTGGCACTGTTAGATGGTTCCGACAGATGGGACCAGATACCTTCACAGGTAATGAGACTGCAGAACAGATCTCTGATTGGATCGCCAACACGGAGATGCTATTAGAGGCTTCACAACTACCTCCAGACCTTTGGATGACCGCAGTGAGGGCCCAACTAAAAGGCAACGCCCATCACTGGTGGGATTCCATTGAGCGCAGTGTAGGCAAGAACCAGACTTGGGAACAGTTCTTGGAATACTTCAATACAAAATATTTTCCAGCAACAGTCAGAAATGCCCTGTACTCCCAGTTCCTACATCTAGAACAGGGAAATATGACTGTTGATGCCTATGACGTGGAGTTTAGTCACCTTAGCAGGTTTGGAGCCGTCCTAATACCCAATGATCTAGAGAAGGCTCAGAGATTCCATCACGGCCTCAATTTCGAGCTACAGAGATATACCACCTCACAGGCGAGGATTTCTTACGAGGAGGTCCTAGCAGAGGCGAGAATCCAGGAGGCCATTGTCAGAAGATCTAGGCGTTCCAGTACGACCGCGCCAGCTAGAGTCCAGCCCGGAGCAGGAGGACCCATCAGTCGTCCCGGAGCACAGACACAACAGAGAGCAGCACCATATCCGCACCAGGAACTTCCGACTTGCCACTTCTGTGGTAAGAGAGGTCACTTTGAGAAAGACTGCCGAAAGAGACTTGGAACATGCATGATTTGTGGAGCGAGCCAGCACCTTGCCAGAGATTGTCCACAACGCCGAGAGACAGCCCTACAGGCCGGACAAAGACCAGCAGCACCAGCCCCGAGGATACTACCCCCACCAGGAGGCCAGCGTCCACCAGCACCCGGAGGATTCCAGAGAGGACCACCCTTGCCCCCACAGCAGGCACAATTTGATCGGGCCCGACAGCAGGCAGGAGGACAGAGACAGGGACAGGCCTTTGCATTAGCAACTACTGAGGAGGAAACAGAAGGAGAAGCAATCACAGGTACCATTTTAGTCGCATCCTTACCTGCTACAGCATTGTTTGATTCTGGTGCTACATTATCATTTATATCTAGTAGATTCGTAGCAATGCATAGAGTAGTGACTTCCCCCTTATCTAAGAGTTGGAAGATACTTATCGGAGGAGGTATCGTGCCAGTTACCAGCACTATTAGAACTTGCTCGGTAGTCGTATGTGGTAGAGAGATGAGAGCGCGATTCTTGGTATTGCCTATGCCGTACTTTGATGTTGTGTTAGGCATGGACTGCTTAGGCCAGTATAACGCCGTACTGAACTGCCGGAAAGGTAGCGTCACTTTTAGACCACCAGATCAACCGGAGTTCGAGTACATGCGAGGGACCATCGAACAAGGAGTAAGACAGGCAGCTGGAACTTGCATGGCTATGGAGCTTGCACCCCCGCCAATAGTTGCAGAATTCGAGGATGTTTTCCCCGACGAATTGCCAGGCTTACCCCCGGATAGAGACGTGGAGTTCACCATTGAGCTAGTACCAGGAGCAGCACCGGTATCTTCTAATGTGTACCGATTGGCGAAGAAGGAGTTAGATGAGCTGAAGCTACAATTGGAGGAGTTTCAGGAAAAAGGGTTTATCCGCCCTAGTGCATCACCATGGATGTAAACTCCCTCGACCAGATTTCAGTAATTTAGGATTAATTTTAGCTAATTAGAATTTTTGTAACTTTTTAAAAATTATTTTGTTTACATATCCTATTGATTGTGCACCTGTACTTCACATAATTAATTAGAGCATTACACTAGCTGTAATTCCTAAACAAAATTCACATACCTGCCCTAGACTTGTTAAACTATTTTCCTGAATTTTGTGCAACTCCCAGATGCTTTATTTTGAGCCTCGTTTGAGACGCACAAATATCGTTACAAAAGTTTGTATTTAATTCCTATTTTATTTCTTGCTCTTTAACCATCTCTGTACCCCTAGAGATTGAGGACCAACCTGCACCAGTTTTGCCCAAACAAAAATACGATAATATTCTACTTTGAATATACTATAATTAGTGTATTGACACCGTAGTAAAATTATGGCCCTACCTGCCTCTAAATAATTAGAGAACACCGTGCGCAGTATTTATTAAATAATAAATACGATGACCCGTATCACCAAGAAACCAGGCCCTACCCCTGCCCAGACTCACCCCCCACCCCCCAGGATCCTCCCACAGCTTTTCCCTCTCAATTCTGAGCATTTTAGTATTTTCTGGGAATAGGGTAATTTATCAGACAAATTGCGTAATTACACAAAATACCTATTTAGGGACCTATTTGTAATTTATGAAATTTCAGGGGTTTTTATGCAAATTTCCAGTGTGAGGTGGCATCACCTCATTGGCTGGTGAATGTGGACTGTCCACGTGTCATGTGGGACCCACTTAAATATCTGAAAATATCAGATAAATATCTAAAAACTAAAATGACCTAAATACCCCTAGACTTCCCCCTAATTACAACCCTGCCACTCCCCCTAAACCTATATAACCCGACCCCCCCCTCTCATTCCCAACTCACTCCACACCCTCTCCGGCCACCCTCCGCCCACCGGACCCCTGCCCAACCCCTCGCCACCTCCCTTCCCTCCTCCCCTACCACCGGAGCCCCGCCCTAGCCGGCCGCTCCGCCGCCGGCAGCCCCCACAAGCCAACTCCACGAACACCAACACCCACAGCCACCACCACCCGAACCACTTCCACCACCGCCTTCGGCCGTCGTCGACCACCGCCACCACCCCCAAACGCCTCGCCACCACCTCCTCCACCGTTCCGACCAACCCCCTGCCACCCCCGACCACCACAGCCGCCGCCCTCACCTCCACAGCGCCCCGACCCCTCTCCCCGACTGCACCACCTCCCCCATCCCGACCGCCTCCAGCCACCTCCACCACCACCACTGACCTCCGCCACCACCGCCAGACGCTTCGCCACCCTCCCCTCCGTCGATCCATCCGCCTGCACCGCCACCTCCGCCACCACCCTGGCCGCAGCAGCCTCCGCAAGCCCCCGCTGCTGCTGCTGCTGTTAGCTGCTGCTGCCGTTGCAGCCGTCCCTCCGGCCGTCCGCCGTCAGCTCCGCCGCCGTCCTCCCGCCGGCGACTCGCCGTGGGCCCCCCCTGACACCCTGTCAGGTATAAATACCCTATTATATACATAAATACCTATATATTATATATGCATGTATATATGTATGTATATATGTATATATATATATATGTAAATATTTATATATATTATTATATATATCTGTTAATATATATTAATATATGTATTTAATATTATATAAATAATATTATTATGAATACTGTATATACAGCATATTTATATGTATTTACATTTCTGTTTATTATTTATTTATTATGTATATATATAGATATATCTATAATATATATATATATATATATATATCTATGTATATATTATATATTATTATTATTGCTATTATTACTGTTAAATACAGTATATATATATACAGTATATATATATATATATATATATATATATATATATATATATATATATATATATATATATATATATATATATATATATATATATATATATATATATTATGATATTATATATTGTAAATATGTATATTTACATTTCTGCATTTTTATTTTTATTTTATTTATTTATTTATATATATATATATGTATATATATATATGTATTATATTTATATTATACATATAATACTATATATATAATATAAATACAGTATACTATATACATAAATACTGTGTATATATATACACATATTAGTTATTTATGTATTTTTATTTCCTGTTATTTAATTATTATATATATATGTAATATATATATATATATATATATATATATATATATATATATAATTTCTTTTTCTTTTATATATATATATATATATGGATATCTATGTATATATATTTTTAATTATATAAACTATATATATATATACTTAAATACTGTATATTACACAATATATATATATATATATTATGTATTCGTGCACCTTTTAAAATTCTGTTTTTTTTTATTTATTTTATTATTTATGTAATATGTATGTAAGTATATATATATGTATATATATATATACTTAGATATATGTATTCTTTATATATACATATGTATATAAATTTATATATATATATATAAATTATTATTATTATGATCACTATATACATTATGAATATATATATATTAAAAATATATATATATTGTATTAACACATATATATTTTCTTTTCTTTCTTATAAGTATATATATATATATATATATATATATATATATATATATATATATATATATATATATATATATATATATATATATATATATATATATATATATATATATATATATATTTATGCTTAGCCTTTATTATTTATATACCTATATAATTATGTGTATATATATGTCAAACTTTCATTTTATTATATGTATAAATATACTACATGTATATGCATATATTTAATTTCTTACACTTTTCCTTTTCTTTTATCTATATAAAATATGAATATGTATATATATCTATATATATCTATATATGTATATATTACTTATATATGTATATATATATTATTTGTATATATATATTATTAATATAAACGTATCTTTTTCCTGCACTTTTCTTTCCTTTATGTAACCCTATATATATACATATATATATACCTATCTTATATATGTTATATATAAATACATACTATGTATACTATATCTATAAGCATAAGTATACTATATATATATATATGAACCCTATATATGACTATATATATTAAATATATATATTTTATATATACTATTATATATTGTACTCTTTTATTTAATTGATATTTACAAGACCTGTAATGTCTTAAACAGAAAACATCTCCAGCACAGTCAGTGACCCTCTGTCACAAGGACCTTCAATCTTGACAGTGGGATCAGGTTTCCTATACAACCAGGAAGTAGGCAAGTATACCTTGCCAAGTTACTGTCTAAATACAAAATGCTGTTATATGCTATGTTTTCCTGAATTCCATATAACTGTGAGTACCTGAGATTGCCTCAGGTACAGTCAACAGATACGTTGACTTGTAGCATAATTAACTTAGTCTTTTCAGACCTACCAACATCTGTGAGGGTATCTTAATATCCTCCTAGACCCTACCACGGGAACACGCAACATGGTTGCAATGCATATTGGGATGCGAGCTGCGTATTTGATTTGCTACCAGTACGTGTGACACGCATCACGGCTTAGCACAATCAGGAAAACTCAGGAAAGTACGACTTGGCATTAGTTACATTGGGCGAGAAAGATAACTAGTAGACGTATGGGTCACCCCCCTCCATGAGTCTTTATCCTTCATACCATGCTCCTCGGAGATGGTCGATTGCAGAGCTACCCGTGTGTCCGGGGGCATATGACACATATACTAGCCAGTCAACACGATTGGTGAATTAAGTCAGCATATGTCAAACCTACACATTCCCATGCGTACTACAAGGTCTTTACTTGCATTTCACTTAGATGGTTAGCACCCTGTATTTATTTATTTATTCAGTATTTCATACCTAGCATGTTATTTTCCTGTATCTTGTTATGTCCCACTGAGGACCTGGTTCCCTTCCAGATTTAGACGAGGCCTACTACCCCACGGTGTATGGTCCAGGACAGGAGACTAGGCATGCCACCGAGGAAGAACTGGAGGAGACACCATCAGAATCTACCTGATTCTAGGAGATGCTCTCTCTTAGGCGATGGAGATGTTTTGCTAGATAGACGATACTCAGTCTATCCTTTTTTTGTACTATTATTATATTTTGACAATGGGTTTGTTCCCATAAGTTGTGTAATATTATATTTTCAGACTCAGCATTATATATATTCAGCACTATTTCCTGACATTTCCTGTGGATGAGATAGACTTGCCTTTATTAGACTTGTAGTATTTTAGGACAGCGTAGCACGTTCCTTTGGGTCCATAAGAATGGGTTAAACCCTTAGTGACGTGTCAGCTTGCCAATGCCACGTGACCTAGTTCCTCACATTTTGGGACTGGGGCGTGACATGGTTTTAGTGGTGGCCCATGCAGGTCTAGTCTATTGCTAGTGGTATGATGACATGCCCAGCAAGCCTGCAATAGGATAGAAATACTAGGTCTCATCCACACTGAATTCATAAAAAAAAAATTTTTTTTTTTGCATCTTGCTTGATTATAAATTATTAATTCCTTGTGTTTTTTTTTTTTTCTAATTATTCTATTTTCTTCAGAAAAATGGACATACCCGGAGGACATACGATTGATGGGGCTGACCCAGCAACAGACCCCTCGCCCGATGTCCAGGGAATCCCATCCACCCCGAGGGACCCATCCCCGAGAAGGATGTTAGTCTACCCAATGACTCCATACCTTCCTCAGAATCCTGCCCAGACAGGAACACCAGCCCAGCATGAAGGGCAAACCTCCCAGGCGGAGACACCACTGCCTCCACCTCCCGCCTTCCCTGCCCAGATGCCTCAGCTTGAGGGACAAACACAGATGTTCCAGTTCCTCCAAGCTATGATGCAAACTCAGTGGCAGCAGACTGAAGCCCTGAGACAATCTCAGTGGCAACAGACTGAGGCCTTGAGACAGACATTGATGGCGGCCTTGGAAAGAAAGACTGCCCCAGCACCAACACCAGCACCTGTCCAACAAATGGGCACAGTCAAAGGCTTCCGCCAGATGAACCCGAAAACCTTTAAGGGTAGCGAATCCCCAGAGGAGATCTCAGATTGGATCTCCAATACAGAAATGCTGCTAGAAGGCTCGCAACTTATCCCCGATCTATGGATGACCGCCGTAAGAGCTCAACTCTTAGGCAATGCCCATCACTGGTGGAAATCCATAGAGCGCAGCGTCGGCAAGGATCAAACTTGGGAATAATTTTTGGAGCACTTCAATGCCAAGTACTTCCCTGCAACAGTCCAGAATGCCCTATACTCCCAGTTCCTACACTTGGAACAGGGAAACATGACTGTTGACGCCTACGACGCGGAGTTCAGCAGATTAAGTCGATTCGGTACCATCTTGATACCGAATGAGCTGGAGAAAGCCAAAAGATTCCTCCACGGTCTCACCTGCGAGCTTCAGAGGTATACGACATCACAGTCAAGGATCTCTTACGAGGAGGTTCTTGCAGAAGCGAGGGTGCAAGAAGCTATTGGCCGAGGAACGAGACGCTCAAATCCAACCTTCCCGGCCAAAAACCAGCAAGGGGCAGGAGGCCCTATCCGTCGCCCACAAAATCAGACGCAGCAGACGACAGGGCCCTACCAGAAGAAGGAACTCCCGACTTGTCACTTTTGTGGCAAGAAGGGGCATTATATCAATGACTGTAGAAAGAAGAAGGGACTCTGCCTAATATGTGGAGCTAGCCAACATATGGCTAAAGACTGTCCACAACGCAAAAATGGAGCCCCGGGCCAGAAGACGCAAACCTCAACTGGAGGTACACATCCTTCGACATCTGGAGGATATCAGAAGGGACCACCTCTGGCCACTCAGGAGAGCCAGTTCAAGGCCAGACAACAATCCGGAGGACAAAGGCATGGACAAGCCTTTGCTTTAGCTGCAGTTGCCGAAGAACCTGAAGGAGAAACCATCGCAGGTACCATTTTAGTTGCATCATTACCTGCAACCGTATTATTTGATTCTGGCGCAACCCTGTCATTCATATCTAGTAGTTTCGTAGCCATGCTGTCACGCCCCAGTTCCAAAATGTCAGAAACTAGGCCACGTGTCACTGGCCAGCTGACACGTCACTAAGGGATTAATCCATTTTTGAATGGACCCAAAGAAACGTGCTACGCTGTCCTAAAATACTACAAGTATAACACAATCAAATCTATCTTATCCACAGGAAAATATCAGAAAAGCAAGTGCTGAATATATATAAACTGAGTCTGATACAGTACACAACTGGTGAGAATACAAGCCTACTACAAAAACTGATAATAGCGCAGAAAAATCAGATAGACTAAGCAGTGTCTATCTGAGCAAAACATCTCCATCTCCTGGTGGCAGGCCTCTAGGGTCAAGCATACTTTGAGGGCGTCTCCTCGAGCTTCTCCTCAGTGGCACATCTGGCCTCCTGATCAGGGCCGTACACAGTGGGGTAGAAAGCCTCATCTAGATCTGGCAGGAAACCAGGTCCTCAGTGGGACGTAACAAGATACAGGAAATGACATGCCATGTATATAAATACTGAATAAAGAAAATAAATACAGGGTGCTAACCATACTAAGTGAAAATGCAAGTAAAGATCCAGTAGTACGCATGGGAATGTGTGGCTAGACATACGCTGACGTAATTCACCAATCGTGGCGACTGGCTAGTATAGGTGTCGTATGCCCCCGACTCAGGGAACTCTGCAATCGACCATCACTGGTACGAAGGTAAAAACATTATTGGAGGGGTGTCCCATACGTCAACTAGTTATCTTTCCCATCCCAATGAAACTAAATGTCGAGTCGTACATTTCCTGAGTTTTCTAATCCGTGATGCGGGTCACACGTACTGGTAGCTAATCAAATACGCAGCTCACATCCATATATGTAATGCAACCATGTTGCGTGTTCCCGTGATAGGGTTTAGGAGAATATATTAGGATATTCTCTCAGCTGTTGGTGAGTCTGTAATATCATGTCAACATAACAGTTGACTGTACCCAAGGCAGTCTCAGGTGGTCATGGTATATGAATTTCAGAAGCAAGAAGCATATAACAATATTTGAGAATTTAAACATTAAACTTGGCAAGGTATAATTGCCTACTCCCTGATAGTGTTGAAACCCTGATTTTACAGTCAGTTGTGAAGGTGCTGGTGACAGGGGGTCACTAGCTGTGCTGAAGTTGGTTTCTGTTAAAACAGATAGGTTTCGTGAATATCCAGGCTGTAATATAAAACATATATATATAAACATATATATAGTATAGATATATATATTTAGTAGGCATAGATATAATATATATAATAGTATATATATATATAGAACAGATAAATGCAGGCAATAATATATATAGTAGCAGGGTATATCCACTGCGAATATAGTATTTATCAGGGTGTATCCTCTGATATATAATAATATAGATAAATTGAAATGACAGGGCAAAATTTAAATACATATATATTCAGGGTATATCCACTGATAGATATATATTTAGGTAAATTTAAAAGACAGTGCAGAATTTTAAATACGTATATATGTGCTGTATTAAATATTATTAGGGTCTATATACGACCACTGAATAATATATAATTAGGCTGTAATATCCAGCACAATATATTTACTATTAAATAAATTGAAATAATATTTGCAGAATTGAAATATAATATATATATAATTAAGCTGTATTATCCAGCTGGTATTATATATAGTATATATAATATAGATAAAAACATTGCAGAATTGTAAATTTACATATTTATAATAAGCTGTATTATCCAGCTGGTATTTAATATATATACATATAGATAATATATATATATATATATATATATATATATATATATATATATATATATATATATATATATATATATATATATATATATATATATATATATATAATATAAGTGCAGGAATTTTTAAATGCAGAAAAAATAAATAAACCAAAATGCATAGTATATAATAGCATATTATATATACATATCATATAAATATATATATTAAAAAAATATAAGTACATAGATACCTATTTAGTAATTTACATAATATAATATAGCATATAATATACATATATGTATATACATATACATATATACATATATAAGTAAATATATATAGATATATATATAATATATATACAGTATAATATCATACATATATATACATTATATATATAAAATGCTGAAAATATAAATACAGTATATATACTGTATAATTACAGTATATATTATATAATATTACATATATATTCAATATATTAATATATATATATATATTAATATATATATATATAATTAATATACATATATACATATATATGTATACATAGACATGTATTAGGAATTATCTATGTATTTTTGTATAGTATAGGTGTATTATACCTTACAGGTGGCAGGAGGGGTCCCACGCGGTGTCGCCGGCGGGAGGACGGCGGCGGAGCTGGCCGGAGGCGGCCGGAGGAGCAGCAACAGTAGCAGTGGCTACTGACAGCAGCAGCAGCAGCAACTTGCGGGGGCGCTGGCCGGCGGAGGAGCGGCGGGGGTGGCCGGGCAGGGTGAGGGAAAGGTGGAGGGAGGAGTGGCGGTCAGGTTGGTGGTGGTGGCGGAGGTCCACGACGGCGGTGGCGGTGGCTGGAGGCCGTCGGAGGGAGGAGTAGCAGCAGCTAGGGTTAGGGGTGGTGGCTGCTGCGGGGGCTAGGGCGGCCGGAGGCGGCGTCGTGGGGGGGCGAGGTGGTGGTGGTAGGTAGAGGAGGTCGGGGCGAAGGGTTTGGGTAGGGTGGCGGTGGTCGGCGACGGCCGGAGGCGGCGGGGGAAGTGAATGGGAGTGGTGGTGGTGCTGTGGACAGGGAGGAGAGGGGGAGGGTGCGGGGGCTGTAGCCGGCGGAGCAGGGCGGCGCTGGCGGTGGGGCTTGGCCGGAGGGAAGAGGGGAGGGTGGCGAAGGGTTGGGCCGAGTTTGGCCGGAGGCGGTGGTCGGAGGTGGCGGAGGGAAGGGTTTTGAGGTTTGAAAGGGAGGGAATGAGGGTTTATATAGGGTTTATAGGCAATGGCATTTTTGTAATTAATGGTAACTTCAGGGGTATTTTGGTAATTTGGTATTTTTGGGATATTTCCAGCAGAATTTTCTGGATTTTATAGTGGGTCCCACCCACCTATGGTCTAGCCAATAGGATTAGGCCACCTAGCATGCAATTTTGCATTTTAACCCCTAACTTTTCAATAATTGCATAAATGCATGAATTTGGTATTTTGCGTAATTTTGCAATTTACCTGATTTCAGATACTGATTTCCCAAAATTCTAAATTGTATAAAAATGAGGGAAATAGCTGGGGAAAATATTTTGGACAGTGTAGGGTGAGTCTGGGCAGAGGCAGGGTCTGATATTGCAGGTGATACAGTCATCGTATTTATTATTTAATAAATACTGCGCACGGTGTTCACTAATTATTTAGAGGCTATTAGGGTCATAATTTTTCTACGGTGTCAAAACGATAATTGAAGTATAATTAGAGTAGAATATTATCGTATTTTTGGTTGGGCAAAACAGGTGTCTACTAGTCCTCAAATCACTAGGGTACAGGGATGGGCAAAGAGCAAAAATTTAAATAGGAAATAAATACATACGTTTGTAACGATATTTGTGCGACTAAAACGAAGCACCAGATGAGGTTTCTGGAAGTTGCTAAAAATACAGAAAATATAGTCTAGCAAGTCTAGAGCAGGGATGTAAAATTTGTTTAGGTTTTACAGCTAGTGAAATGCCCTAATCCATTGTGTAATGAACAGGTGCGCAATCAATAGAATATATAATAAATAAATTTTAAAAAAATTGCACTAATTCTAATTAGTCTAAACTAATCCTAATTTACTGAAATCTGGTCGAGGGAGTTTACAATCTACCCTCCTTAGAATATTTCGTCCTCGAAATAAAAACAAACATATAATGAGAATGAAAAATTAATTAAGGACATAAGATGATTAAGGAAAATTTGAATTTGAAATATTGGACATACCCTGGTTTGGAAATAGATGGGGATAACGCTGACGAATATCCTCTTCTCATTCCCAAGTGGATTCACCTGGTGCATGGTGTCTCCATGCAACACGAACAAGAGGAATAGTCTGACCTCGCAGCACTTTCTCGCTACGGTCTAGGATCTCTACAGGCTCCTCCTGGTACGATAAGCTCGGTCCGATAGTGATCTCTGAGTAGTCCAGCACATGACTCGGGTCTGGAATGTACCTCCTCAGCTGAGATACGTGGAAGACGTCATGTACTCCTTCCAAGGTCTGAGGTAGAGCTAGCCTGTAAGCAACTTCTCCGACGCGATCTAGCACATCGAAGGGTCCAATGTACCTTGGACTTAGCTTCCCTCTTCCTCCAAATCTGATAGTTCCTCTGGTAGGTGAGATCTTCAAGAACACATGCTCCCCTACTTGGAACTCTAGAGGTCTGCGATGAATGTTGGCCCAGTGCTTTTGCCTGTCTTGTGCAGCTCGTAGATGTCCCTGGATCTTCTTTACCTTCTCCACCGTACGAATGATCAGTTCTGGCCCCAGAATCTGTCTCTCGCCAACATCGCTCCAGCATACTGGGGAACGACATTTCCTTCCATACAAAGCTTCAAAGGGAGCCATTTGGATGCTCGCTTGATAGCTGTTGTTGTAGAAAAATTCTACCATATGCAGATGATCTTCCCAGGATCCGCTGAAGTCAAGCATACAGGCTCTCAACATATCCTCTAAGGTCTGGATGATGCGCTCTGACTGGCCATCTGTCTGCGGATGATACGAGGTGCTGAATTTAAGGCGGGTACCAAGACTTTCTTGCATACTTCGCCAAAAGTAAGATGTAAATCTCGTATCCCTGTCAGATATTATACTGACTGGTACTCCATGCAGACGCACTATCTCCTTCATATACATATCTGCCAAGACTTCGGTAGATTGCCCGACTCTGAAAGGTAGGAAATGAGCAGCCTTAGTGAGTCTGTCTACAATTACCCAGACAGCATTACAACCACTAGGACTTCTTGGGAAGCCCGTAACAAAGTCCATCGTAATGTGTTCCCATTTCCATTCAGGTATTGGGAGGGGTTGAAGTAGACCGGCAGATCTTTGATGTTCAGCCTTGACTTGCTGACACACCAGGCATTTGGCCACAAAGCGTGCTATCTCCCGCTTCATTCCATGCCACCAGTAATATTGTCGCAGATCTCTGTACATCTTTGTGCCTCCTGGATGTATAGAGTATGTTGAGCTATGAGCTTCTGACATCAGCTCATTACGAAGTTCTCCATTTGGAACATAAAGACGATCACCACATCTTAGAGTCCCATCTTCGTGTATGCGACATCCTGTCTGGATTCCAGCTTCTGTTTTTTGGCGAAGCCTCTGAAATCTTGCATCTGTTGGTAGAGCAGCTTTGATTCTTTCCACCAAGGTTGATTGCAGCTGGTAGTTTGATAACTGGCCGTCAAGTCCTGGCATAATGACCTCTATTCCCAACTTTGCTAGATCTTTCAGCAGATCTGGTTGGGTGATCATAAAGAATGCCGAGGGTCTTCTGCTTAGAGCATCTGCTACCACATTAGCTTTCCCAGGATGGTACTGCAGATCAATCTCGAAATCTGTCATCACTTCAAGCCATCGTCTTTGCCTCAGATTTAAGTCTTTCTGAGTGTAGACATATTTCAAGCTTTTGTGATCGGTGAAGATCTCCACTCGTTCGCCATATAGATAGTGTCTCCATAGCTTCAAGGCGAAGATGACTGCGGCAAGCTCCAGGTCGTGAGTGGGGTAATTCTTCTCATGAGTCCTCAGTTGTCGTGAGGCATAAGCTACAACTTTCCCATGTTGCATTAAGACACAACCAAATCTTTTTCCGGATGCATCGCTATAGATGACGAAACCTCCGGATCCAGATGGTATAGTCAAAATGGGGGCTGTAGTCAGACGCTTCTTCAACTCATCAAAGGCTGTCTGGCATTCTTCAGTCCATAAGAATTCCTGCTCCTTGCGGGTAAGGCGAGTAATTGGCTCCGAGATTCTTGCAAAGTTTTCTACGAACCTCCGGTAATATCCGGCAAGTCCTAGAAAGCTTCTCACCTCTGAGACATTGGTCGGAGTTGGCCACGTCTCCACAGATGAAATCTTTGCAGGGTCCACCGAGATGCCTTCTCCTGTGATCACGTGCCCAAGAAAAGCAACACGATCAAGGAAAAATTCACACTTGCTCATCTTTGCATAAAGGCTCTCCTGTCTCAGCGTCTCTAGTACCAGTCTTAAGTGCTCTTCATGCTCTTCATGGCTCTTCGAATACACCAGAATGTCGTCGATGAAGACTACCACGAACTGGTCCAGATATTGATGGAAGACTCGGTTCATCAGGTTCATAAATACAGCAGGTGCATTAGTCAGTCCAAACGGCATCACCAGAAACTCGTAATGACCATAACGAGTTCTGAATGCTGTCTTTGGAATGTCTTCTCTCCGTACCTTGACCTGATGGTAGCCTGATCTCAGGTCTATCTTCGAGAATACCACGGCTCCTGTCAGTTGATCGAACAGGTCGTCAATTCTCGGCAAGGGATACTTGGTTTTGATTGTTAGAGCGTTGAGGGCTCTGTAATCAATGCACATGCGATAGGTTCCGTCCTTCTTTGGTACAAACAGCACTGGTGCTCCCCAGGGTGATGCACTAGGATGAACAAATCCCTTGATCTGTAGTTCCTCCAGTTGAAGCTTCAGCTCGTCAAGCTCCTTCTTCGCCAGTCGGTATACATTGGAGGATACTGGTGCAGCTCCGGGAATTAGCTCAATAACCACTTCTCTGTCAGGCGGTAGGCCTGGCAATTCTTCTGGAAATACGTCCGCGAACTCTGCTACAACTGATGGAAGTGCTGTCTCCATCGCCATGTAAGCTCTAGGAGTCTGGCCTACTCCTTGCTCTATGGTTCCTCGGACATATTCAAACTCAGGGTGATCTGGGGGTCTAAAGATAACACTACCCTTACGGCAGTCTAAGATAGCATCGTTCTGGCTTAGCCAGTCCATGCCTAAGACAACGTCGAAATTTGGCATTGGAAGTACCAAAAATCGCGCTCTTAGTCCTCGACTACATACAACTACTGGGCAGGTTTCGATAATGTTGGTAACTGGAACAATACCTCCTCCAGTAAGTATTTTCCAACACTTGGGTAGCGGGGAAGTGGATAGCTTATGCATGGTTACGAAACTACTGGATATGAAAGACAAAGTAGCCCCAGAATCGAATAATACAGTTGCAGGTAATGATGCAACTAAAATGGTACCTGTTATAGTCTCCCCTTCAGGTTCCTCTGCAATGGCAGCTAACGCAAAGGCTTGTCCGTGCCTTTGTCCTCCGGTTTGTTGTCTGGCTTTGAACTGGGCCTCCTGAGTAGGCAGAGGTGCTCCTCTCTGATATCCTCCTGATGTGGAGGGAAGCATCTTCTGAGCTTGTGCTCCTGGCTTCTGCCCTTGTTGAGGTGCTGCATCTCTACGTTGTGGGCAGTCTTTGGCCATATGATTTTTAGCTCCACATAGCAGGCATAATCCCAACTTTTTTCTACAGTCATTGGCAAAATGCCCCTTCTTGCCACAAAAGTGACAAGTCGGGAGCTCCCTCTTCTGGTAAGGCCCCGTCGTCTGCTGAGTCTGATATTGGGGACGACGTATAGGTCCTCCTGCTCCTTGCTGGTTCTTGGCCGGGAAGGTTGGATTTGAACGTCTGGCTCCTCGGCCAATTGCTTCTTGCTCCCTTGCTTCGGTAAGAACCTCGTTGTAGGAGATTCTTGACTGCGTCGTGGTGTACTTCTGGAGCTCGTAGTTAAGGCCATGGTGGAATCTTTTAGCCTTCTTCAGCTCGTTCGGGATCAGATCAGCACCGAAACGACTCAGTCGGCTAAACTCCGCGTCGTAAGCATCGACAGTCATGTTTCCCTGCTCCAGGTACAGGAACTGGGAGTATAGAGCATTCTGGACTGTCGCTGGGAAGTACTTGGCGTTGAAGTGCTCCAAGAATTGTTGCCAAGTTTGGTCTTTGCCGACGCTGCGCTCTATGGATTTCCACCAGTGATGGGCGTTGCCAAGAAGTTGGCCCCTCACAGCGGTCATCCATAGGTCGGGAGTGAGTTGCGATCCTTCCAGCAGCATTTCAGTATTGGAGATCCAGTCGGAGATCTCCTCAGGAGTTTCGCTGCCTTTGAAGTCTCTCAGGCTCATTTGGCGGAAGCCTCGAACTGTGCCCGCTGGGTGGACAGGTGCTGGTGTCGGAGTAGTAGCTCTCTCCAAGGCCGTCATCAGAGTCTGTCGCAGGGCTTCAGTTTGCTGCCACTGAGACTGTCTCAGGGCCTCAGTCTGTTGCCACTGATTCTGCAATATCGTCTGGAGAAACTGCAACATTTGAGGTTGACCCTCAAGTTGTGGCATCAGGATAGGCAAGGCTGGTGGTGGAGGCAATGGTGTCTCTGCCTGCGGTGTTGGTGTCGTCTCCTGGCCAGAATTCTGATGATTGGACGGTGTTCCTTGGACACTTGGCGAAGGGTCTGTTGCTTGGTCATCCCTATTATTCGCAGATTTTTCGGGTATGTCCATATTTCTGAGGAAAATAGGATAATTAGAAAACACAAAGGAGATAATAAATGATATCAAGCATGATGCAATAATAAAGATTGTAAAGATGGTGTCAGTGTGGATGGGACCTAATATTTCTATCCTATTGCAGGCTTGCTGGGCATGTCATCATACCACTAGCAATAAAACTAGACCTGCATGGGCCACCACTAAAACCGTGTCACGCCCCAGTTCCAAAATGTCAGAAACTAGGCCACGTGTCACTGGCCAGCTGACACGTCATTAAGGGCTTAATCCATTTTTGAATGGACCCAAAGAAACGTGCTACGCTGTCCTAAAATACTACAAGTATAACACAATCAAATCTATCTCATCCACAGGAAAATGTCAGAAAAGCAAGTGCTGAATATATATAAACTGAGTCTGATACAGTACACAACTGGTGAGAATACAAGCCTACTACAAAAACTGATAATAGCGCAGAAAAATCAGATAGACTAAGCAGTGTCTATCTGAGCAAAATATCTCCATCTCCTGGTGGCAGGCCTCTAGGGTCAAGCATACTCTGAGGGCATCTCCTCGAGCTCCTCCTCAGTGGCACATCTGGCCTCCTGATCAGGGCCGTACACAGTGGGGTAGAAAGCCTCATCTAGATCTGGCAGGAAACCAGGTCCTCAGTGGGACGTAACAAGATACAGGAAATGACATGCCATGTATATAAATACTGAATAAAGAAAATAAATACAGGGTGCTAACCATACTAAGTGAAAATGCAAGTAAAGATCCAGTAGTACGCATGGGAATGTGTGGCTAGACATACGCTGACGTAATTCACCAATCGTGGCGACTGGCTAGTATAGGTGTCGTATGCCCCCGACTCAGGGAACTCTGCAATCGACCATCACTGGTACGAAGGTAAAAACATTATTGGAGGGGTGTCCCATACGTCAACTAGTTATCTTTCCCATCCCAATGAAACTAAATGTCGAGTCGTACATTTCCTGAGTTTTCTAATCCGTGATGCGGGTCACACGTACTGGTAGCTAATCAAATACGCAGCTCACATCCATATATGTAATGCAACCATGTTGCGTGTTCCCGTGATAGGGTTTAGGAGAATATATTAGGATATTCTCTCAGCTGTTGGTGAGTCTGTAATATCATGTCAACATAACAGTTGAATGTACCCAAGGCAGTCTCAGGTGGTCATGGTATATGAATTTCAGAAGCAAGAAGCATATAACAATATTTGAGAATTTAAACATTAAACTTGGCAAGGTATACTTGCCTACTCCCTGATAGTGTTGAAACCCTGATTTTACAGTCAGTTGTGAAGGTGCTGGTGACAGGGGGTCACTAGCTGTGCTGAAGTTGGTTTCTGTTAAAACAGATAGGTTTCGTGAATATCCAGGCTGTAATATAAAACATATATATATAAACATATATATAGTATAGATATATATATTTAGTAGGCATAGATATAATATATATAATAGTATATATATATATAGAACAGATAAATGCAGGCAATAATATATATAGTAGCAGGGTATATCCACTGCGAATATAGTATTTATCAGGGTGTATCCTCTGATATATAATAATATAGATAAATTGAAATGACAGGGCAAAATTTAAATACATATATATTCAGGGTATATCCACTGATAGATATATATTTAGGTAAATTTAAAAGACAGTGCAGAATTTTAAATACGTATATATGTGCTGTATTAAATATTATTAGGGTCTATATACGACCACTGAATAATATATAATTAGGCTGTAATATCCAGCACAATATATTTACTATTAAATAAATTGAAATAACATTTGCAGAATTGAAATATAATATATATATATATAATTAAGCTGTATTATCCAGCTGGTATTATATATAGTATATATAATATAGATAAAAACATTGCAGAATTGTAAATTTACATATTTATAATAAGCTGTATTATCCAGCTGGTATTTAATATATATACATATAGATAATATATATATATATATATAGATATATATATATAATATAAGTGCAGGAATTTTTAAATGCAGAAAAAATAAATAAACCAAAATGCATAGTATATAATAGCATATTATATATACATATCATATAAATATATATATTAAAAAAATATAAGTACATAGATACCTATTTAGTAATTTACATAATATAATATAGCATATAATATACATATATGTATATACATATACATATATACATATATAAGTAAATATATATAGATATATATATAATATATATACAGTATAATATCATACATATATATACATTATATATATAAAATGCTAAAAATATAAATACAGTATATATACTGTATAATTACAGTATATATTATATAATATTACATATATATTCAATATATTAATATATATATATATTAATATATATATATATAATTAATATACATATATACATATATATGTATACATAGACATGTATTAGGAATTATCTATGTATTTTTTGTATAGTATAGGTGTATTATACCTTACAGGTGGCAGGAGGGGGTCCCACGCGGTGTCGCCGGCGGGAGGACGGCGGCGGAGCTGGCCGGAGGCGGCCGGAGGAGCAGCAACAGTAGCAGTGGCTACTGACAGCAGCAGCAGCAGCAGCAGCAACTTGCGGGGGGCGCTGGCCGGCGGAGGAGCGGCGGGGGGTGGCCGGGCAGGGTGAGGGAAAGGTGGAGGGAGGAGTGGCGGTCAGGTTGGTGGTGGTGGCGGAGGTCCACGACGGCGGTGGCGGTGGCTGGAGGCCGTCGGAGGGAGGAGTAGCAGCAGCTAGGGTTAGGGGTGGTGGCTGCTGCGGGGGCTAGGGCGGCCGGAGGCGGCGTCGTGGGGGGGGCGAGGTGGTGGTGGTAGGTAGAGGAGGTCGGGGCGAAGGGTTTGGGTAGGGTGGCGGTGGTCAGCGACGGCCGGAGGCGGCGGGGGAAGTGAATGGGAGTGGTGGTGGTGCTGTGGACAGGGAGGAGAGGGGGAGGGTGCGGGGGGCTGTAGCCGGCGGAGCAGGGCGGCGCTGGCGGTGGGGCTTGGCCGGAGGGAAGAGGGGAGGGTGGCGAAGGGTTGGGCCGAGTTTGGCCGGAGGCGGTGGTCGGAGGTGGCGGAGGGAAGGGTTGTGAGGTTTGAAAGGGAGGGAATGAGGGTTTATATAGGGTTTATAGGCAATGGCATTTTTGTAATTAATGGCAACTTCAGGGGTATTTTGGTAATTTGGTAGTTTTGGGATATTTCCAGCAGAATTTTCTGGATTTTATAGTGGGTCCCACCCACCTATGGTCTAGCCAATAGGATTAGGCCACCTAGCATGCAATTTTGCATTTTAACCCCTAACTTTTCAATAATTGCATAAATGCATGAATTTGGTATTTTGCGTAATTTTGCAATTTACCTGATTTCAGATACTGATTTCCCGAAATTCTAAATTGTATAAAAATGAAGGAAATAGCTGGGGAAAATGTTTTGGACAGTGTAGGGTGAGTCTGGGCAGAGGCAGGGTCTGATATTGCAGGTGATACAGTCATCGTATTTATTATTTAATAAATACTGCGCACGGTGTTCACTAATTATTTAGAGGCTATTAGGGTCATAATTTTTCTACGGTGTCAAAACGATAATTGAAGTATAATTAGAGTAGAATATTATCGTATTTTTGGTTGGGCAAAACAGGTGTCTACTAGTCCTCAAATCACTAGGGTACAGGGATGGGCAAAGAGCAAAAATTTAAATAGGAAATAAATACATACGTTTGTAACGATATTTGTGCGACTAAAACGAAGCACCAGATGAGGTTTCTGGAAGTTGCTAAAAATATAGAAAATGTAGTCTAGCAACTCTAGAGCAGGGATGTGAAATTTGTTTAGGTTTTACAGCTAGTGAAATGCCCTAATCCATTGTGTAATGAACAGGTGCACAATCAATAGAATATATAATAAATAAATTTAAAAAAAATTGCACTAATTCTAATTAGTCTAAACTAATCCTAATTTACTGAAATCTGGTCGAGGGAGTTTACACATGCACAAACTAATCACTTCCCCCGCTACCCAAGTGCTGGAAAATTCTTACTGGAGGAGGTATTGTTCCAGTTACCAACATTATTGAAACATGTTCAATAGTTGTTTGTAGTAGAGAGCTAAGAGCGCGATTTTTGGTACTCCCAATGCCAAATTTCGACGTCATTTTAGGCATGGACTGGTTAATCCAGAACAATGCTATCCTAGACTGCCGAAAAGGTAGTATCACCTTTAGACCACCAGGACACCCGGGGTTCGAATACGTACGAGGTACCATCGAGCAAGGAGTAGGCCAGACTCCTAGAGCTTAC